>JAPYZI010001118.1:0-44386 GCA_030523105.1 Ophioninae sp. A BG-2022a | reverse complement strand
CCCCAGCGCCGCCCCCCCCCCGTTTTCCCCCCCCCCCCCCCCCCCCCTCCTCCGTTTCACCCCCCCCCCCCCCCCATCGCCAAGCCCCGCACTTCTCCCATCCGCCGTTTCACCTCCATCGTCCCGCAAAGTCACCTCCCCCCTTCTTGCGCTCCTGGAATGAACACCATAACTCACGTTCGATAGTTACGAACGGGCCGTTGCCGCAATTGGGTAAGTTGCGGTAGTTGGCTCAGTTAGCCGCTACGTTTCGCGCATATATTCGGAAATCCTGCTCCGGTGGATGCACTCGTCGAGCTCTACAAACTATTGGAACTACTGGCCAACAAAAGGTCCCAACTTGCCTAATCTTCGCTCTAGAATTTAAGTTTGTTACGACCTTTTGCTCGGAGTAATACACTCTCGTGGTGTACACGATGTTGGACAGGCTAGAAACGCTAACAGCGATCAGTCCCTGCCCTTCTCGCTCTCTCCTAAACCGACACGACCACTACTGTTGCGGCGTCGATTAATCGCTCACTTGCCTGGATCACTCTTTCGTGTACCGATAGCGTACTTCGATGATACACTCAAGCGATTCAAGTAATGAGATCCTCATAACGTAACGAATTCCCTGATGGACCCAACCGCTGGAAGATAGTTGGCCCATTTTTCGAGGATTGGCGACGTTTATGATCAAAATGAAAAACAGATTTGTTATTTTTCGGAACATCGTGGATCCGCTCCTAATCAGCGATGAGGATTTATCGGTCCTGAAGGTTTCTTCGCATTCTAAGAAATCAAACTTCGAAACTGTTCTAACCAATTTCCAATTGTCCCCAATTCACGATCAAATTAGGAATACTTTTTTGTTCCCTTCTCATTTTTGTGAAATCTTCATTCTAATTTCAATTCAGCATTCCGAAGTTTTACAATTGAGATATTGACTCATGAAAAATTGTAGTTTTATTTTACCACTTGAAAATGGGTATAAACGTTTTTTTTTTTCTGATCAAAATAATTTGGTAAAAAGAAGATTGATAAAAAGAACCTGACAGATTGTGCTTCACTTTTCCCTACATGAAATTATAAATTTCGCCATAAACTTCACCTTTCATTTTACTTTTTTAATCCAGTGCTCAATAAATACGTGTCATCCCTTCCCCCATATTCTACCTCCTGATGTACTTTTTCTGACCTGCACGAACTCCCCTTCCAGGCAAACCTCTTATCCGGAACACACTGCTTTTAACTGGGGCGTGGATGGCTCAAACGAATAAACGTCGTAACTCACGTTCAACAGTCTCGAACGGTTCAATCCTCAATTGGAAGCTTTCCAAGGACACACTGGAACGAAGAGGGTGTCACAGGGAAAGGAATACCCTGGTAGGAAAAAAGCGGATCGAGAAGAGGTCAATCGGAGTAGGTACTCCGTTCACCAGTGAAGAATTTTAAAAAATTTGTTAATAAAAAGAAATCCTGATTTTCGTACATGTGTATCGGCTGCAAAAATGGATCAACAGAATAATTAGGGAATAAATAAATAGAATTATATTAATTAAATAATTGAATAATCAATGGAAATATAAAAATATTAAAAATCGGTCATTTTTTAACTCGAAACATCGAAAGAAAATCATCTATTGGTTTTTGTTACCAAATCGCGACAATAATAAAAATTGGCCAAATATCAATCAATATTATTTATGAAAATATTTTTTTTTTTCGTTTTAATTTATAACAGTTTCAACTACCGATATTTCTCAAAGAACTTTTGTACACAGTTCGATCAACGTACCTACGAATAACCGTCAAAATCATTTTCAAATAATCTCATTTGTTTCACGAAAAATAAATCGTTCGAAATACCTCCAATCTTAAAATCATCAGTAGCCTCACCCCTCGATTGAACGTTATTTGTCACGTCAAAAGTTTCTCAGCATCCCATTTTGTCGAAAAAAGAATAAATAAAAAAAATATGCCCATTCATACACATTTTTCATGCCCACGCTGCTACCGACCTACCGATGAATCACATCTTAATTGAATTATCGTGAGAACGAAAACTCAAGGGTATTATTCATTTGCGGAAGAAGCGATGAAAAACTTTTCGAGATGTGGAAGAGACAGCAAGCGCGCGTTTGCGATGTGGGCACGCAAACCGCGAAAGAAGACGAGCCAAGTCACAAAAAAAGAAAGGAAAAGACAAGACTGAGCGTGAGAGGCGTTGCTCGTGGCCAGCGCTAATTAATACAAAAAAAAAATGAAAAGTCGAGCCGAGTCGCATCTAAAAAAAAAAAAAAAAAAAAAAAAAAAACACACAAATAAAACAAAACAAGAAAGAAAAAGGCGGTGAAAAAAGGGTAGCCCTGAATGAAGTTAAATGGCCCGTGGCCTTAATTGCTGAATGCATGCAAAAGACGGGAATTATTATTTTGATTCCGCGTCCCCTCATACGTAAGCGAAATAAACGCGATGTGGTAATGAAAAGCGAGCAAAAAGAAAAAAAAGAAACAATTCGACGAGCGTTTTTTTTTCCTCCGTTGTTAATTCGGTATTTAATTGGCCGTATCTTTGAATCGCGTGACAATCACACCGCAGCCCCCCTCCCATTTTTTTAATTAAAGCCGTATATCGAAAAATGCATGTATTGTGTATCAACGGAGTACGGAAAAACCGGAGAAAAGTTTTTTCATTTTTCATCCAATGGCGGAGCAATCGAATCGTCGAAAGCTCAGCCCCGAGGGGAGAATTTAAATTCGAAGGATCAAATTAGCAGCAATCGTCTACGTGTAGGTGAGACTTTGTTCAAAATTTTCGAGCTTTTGAAAACTAATTTCGAACGTACTTAATTGTCTAATTAGAAAAGAAGAGCGGAAACTTTGTATACGGACACACAGGCACACAAATATTTATGGATGTGTGTGTGTATATATATATATATATATATATCGCAATCAACCGAATTATCTCGCGCTGGTGATCTTTCTGTTCCCTCTTAATGCCATAACTCTTCTGTGCTTTAACTGCAAAAATATTGTGCCTTTTCTGTTCCCCCCCAACACGAGGCTGCCGCGCGAGCACAAATTCAACGTCCCTCCTCCCCCCGGGCCCCCGCCACCCGAGCACATAACGAGAAGCTTGGGAAAGCTCCTAAAGACGAGTAAGTCCTCGAGGCTTGCGGTATTTGCATTTTACATAAATTTCATAGTTTTCTTCGAGATGGGAAATACGCGATAAAGGGAAAGTGGCGCTGGACGGGGAGGGGAACGGGGAGTGAGCAGAAAATATTGAGCAAGAGAGGGGAGAGAGGAGGAGAAGCGAATCTTTGTGGAGAAATTTATTTAATTACATAATTAATTGCCAGGGTGTAGTGTTCAGTCTCGAATATTTGCGTCGATAAAATACAAATACCTATTCACGTTATTCAAACGAATGGCGAGAGCCTGGATCCAGCTTCGTTGCTGGAAAACTTTTGGCGTATTGGTTCCCTTTTTTCCTGCTTTTTCGTACGGAATTGGATTTATGATGGAAATTTCATATCGCGGTTTGTAAAGGTACGCAGCGTTTGGGGAAATTCAATTGGATTTCGAAAGTTAAGCCGAGTAGCTGATTTTCGAATTTTCATTCATCGCTATATTCAGTTCGAATTATTTTCCGTATATCTGAAAGAAAGGTTAACAATTTTCTTTTTGAGGGCCTGTTTTATTGCGAGGACAAAGAAATCAGGGTTAAACAAAAATTCATTTTGAAGGCGTAAGCAAGACGAATGAAAAATCATTTACACTGTTATTTGTAAATATATCAAGCAGGTTATGTACGAAATTTCATTGAGAAATATCTGTAATCACAACAGTTACGTACAGTTACGTTATTTTAAGCATCCAGTTCATTCAACCAAAATAAAACGAATTTTTGTCTTAATTAAAATTTTTTTTCTTTCAATAAACATAAAGAATTTCTCTAAACTTTCCAAGTTCAATAACTAGTTGGACAAAAGTTCTATTTGCCTAATATCGTCCAATTAATCGAATCCTTATCTTTGAAGCTTCACAGCTCTTCAAATTTCAAAGTGCGTACACTTGACCCAAACGTTTCTAGTTGTGTATCAATAACTAATCATCGTGCAGGATTTTCGAGAAAGTTTCGTCTCGTTCTCGGAACGAATACGGGTTTCCTTTGTCATTCAAATATACCGATGCATTTTCATTATTGGCTTCGTGGATATCGAGGGGAGAGAAGGCAGGCAATAATATCGTCGATGAAACAGCATCGAAAAGGTAGCACAATGATACGCTCGCTGATCTCTTGGAAGTTTCCCCTTTGTCGAACGGATCAAGGCTGTGTATAAAGTTTTTTTTTTCCGATCGTCGATAATCCTCATACCGGTCGAACGAATCCTGTTGGTGAGCTTGCTAATATCGCGCCCGAAGACCCTCCACGTTTGACGCTCCATTCACATCTATATCGCCATGTTTGCAGTTTATTATTCATTGGAACGTTGCATTCCCAGCGTGGATAAGCATCGCATTGTTTATGCATTACCCCGGGACCATCTTTTTATCTCTCCGTCTCTCTTATTCCGCCCATATCTGTTCTACTACGAGCTGTCCTCTCTGTACGTACTCCAGCTTTTCGTAGCACCACTACGGACCGTACATGAGCTCTCCTAGTGCACGAGCATAGGAGCGCGCGCGTACAGAACTAAGCAAAGAGAAATTCCGCTGGCTCTGTAGCCACGTCAATTTGACCATTGGAATTAAACTGGATATGTGCTTTTTTGAGCTCCAACAATTCATTGGGCTCTACGAGTGAGCCGTACTCGCTTTTAACGTTTAACTGTGCTTCCATGATCGATCATTCCGGTCAATCCAATTCTCATCCCTTCTGGTAAATATTTCGCTACATTGTTTTTTTTTTCTTTCTTTCATTGACGTTTTTTTCAGCTTTTATCGCGTAACTTGTTCGTTTTTTGTTTCGTATTTATTTTGATACTTAGTTTTTATTTATTTTTGTTTATACTTTCATTTTTATTTTATATTCATTTTTTAATCACTTTGTTCTTGACATTTTTTTACAATTTGGGCTAAAATTTATTTTCGATATTTTAGTTTCGATCTGTTTTTGGCTATTATTTTCTGTTTGTGCTATTTTTAATATTTTACTTTGAATTCGATGCAACATCCCTCAAGGATTCATTCAAATGAAGGTGACTCGAAATAAGAAATATACACGTGTGACCTACTTGTTATTTAATACTTTAAAATATTTTTTTAACGTCTATTTTTTACATTGTCTTTATTGTATTCATTGTTACTGTGTATGAACACAATCAGCAGAGTTCTATTGTTAGGAAAAGCTGCCGATTAACCTGTATTTTTTTCTCGTAAAATGATCGTGCATTTTTATAAGGTTTTTTTTTTTCAATACTTTGAATAAAGGTGGCACTGTCAATGTGTTACATAAATTCGCCCTCTCGGTTTTTCGCGAGCTCATCGCTAAGCCGCACGGTGTACACGAATAAATTGAAAATTATCGCACATACCTCGTATACATTAATCTCGCGTGCTCGAGTGCAAGAGTAAAAAAGAAAAAAACAAAAAAAAAACAAAGTGATGAGGGCGAAGCGGAGAGATTAAAGGATGGAGGGGGTCGAAGCGGGCGAAGAGACGATTGCTCGAAGCTTTGCATATACGAAGCTCCAAAGTTCCCGAGCTTTCGCCAATTTCTTTTCTTGCCATTTCCCGTTCCTCATTTGGCCCGCGAATTCCGACCCGTTCAACTTTTCTCCGCTTCCTTCCAACCCCCGAGCTTTTTCCCCTCTTCGAGGGTGAAAAAAAATACACGGAGTTTCGTTCCATTCCGCCGATAGGGGGAAAATGGTTGGCTGTGGCGATATTGTTCGGGGGTGAACAGCGTTACATAATCCACACCCCCACGGAGGTCATTTTCTGCGACCTCCACCCTTTTAGGCTGCGAGAGAAACGTGTTTGGGGTGGGGGTGGGGATTGAAACATTTTCGAGGACGGGGGAGTTCGAGGACTCGCCGGAGGTCCGTAAAACGAACATTCGGTTGGAACGTTTCTCGAAGAACGTTCGCGAAAGGGCTAAGGGTCCTTGTACTCAATGTTCCACAAATACGAAGGGTTGGAAATTTCCAGGCTCCTCGTTGTACTCTCGTTGCGGAACGGGGATAGTTTCGACCGTTAATCCTAGGATGGTCCAACGTGCGGAGGTCTAATACGAAAGAAAGGACGGGGTGAACATCCCCCGTGGACGCCCCGGTTACGACAATGAAAAAGGGAGAGAGGGTGAACTCACCGAGTCGCTGATTGCATCGTTGCAATCTTAGTTTTTACCAACGAGTCTCGAGATTGGTGACCTAGGAAAGTCACCAATCTCGAGATTGGTGACTTTCCTAGGTCACCGCAGTGGGCTTCCCTCTACCACAAGCCCCTTTTCTCACGTCGTATGCAAGCTACCTGGGTATACGTGCATTACGAGGTTTGTTCAAAAAATAAGGTGACCTTTCAAATTTCGCGAACTGTGTGCGTTCGATTTTCGATTTTTTTTTTTTGGTTATGTTGGTACACGGGTCTTTGGCGTATGTGACGCTATCAGCTGTTTTGCGTGTTTAGTTTGGTTTTAATATATATATATAAAGGTTGGACAAGTTTTGACGTGCTTGGCGATTTTTTAATATCGAAAACGATAATCCAATCGTTTCCACATGGTTGCTTCTTCGTGATGTTTTTGACGAAAAAACAACACCGCAAGCACGCCTCAGCCACCGTATTCACCGGGCTTGGAGAAAAAACATCGCAGGGGGCTGCGACATTTTTCTGTTCCAAAAATTGAAAAGAGCTATGAAAGAACGGAAATTCGCCGCGATTGAGAAGATAAAGACCGCACCGCTGGGAGAGATAGGGTGATGAGTGACATCACACGAAAAACTATTTTATCTCAAAAACTCAACAATCCTCATTTTCAACATCGATCAACTTCAATAGTCAGCTAGAGGATACCGCTGTTCATTCATCCCAAGCTCAATCACTCGGGTCAGCCACTGTTACTTTGATTTCCAAATTTAAAATCCAATTGAGCCAAAAAAACAAACATTTTCAGTGTCAATTACGAACTTCTGATCGCTCATTCCTCTTATGGATTGCTTTCGAGTAAAAACGCGACGCGAATACGTGTCCGCGTATTTTTGAAAACTCAATCTTAGAATCCTTGCTTCATTAGTCCATGGGCATGTTGGTCTTTTTTAAAACTACGTATAAACAACGAAATTTAGGTGGAAGTGAATGTGACAGGGCTGAACGTTGCACAATGAGAACACGGATAACGAGCCGGTACACCAGACCAGTCTTCGAACTCGAACGTCTTTGAAATCGACTTTGCCCGGGTAAACGAACAACAGGGTCGATTCAAGGATATCCAGGTCGAGCTGTGCACTGTACGAAACTGCATCATACACGCGAACGCTTATAATCCCAGCCGAGAGGAGTTTGCGGTGGATTGGGGTAGGCTACCGATTGGAGAAGCACGCTTCGAAGTAGCAGAGTCCTGTACCCCAATTTCTAGGCTGTCCGCGTGTACGAGAAATTCGCCAGGCATGCTTATAATACTTCCAGTCATCCTCTTTTCTTTGGGTTGCAACAGCGGGAACTTATATCCACTTTTCCAATAATCAGTACTCCAATCGTCCAAATTTTGACAACCTGTACGAATTATGAAATTAGTGATAATTATAGATAATAATTGTGACGAGCTGGGGGATGAAGATACGCTTTGTTCTATTGGAAAATAAATGTATAAATATTATTAAAGCTGTACATTGTTAGGTTTCCTTCGAAGTTTTAATATTTTTTACAGTTTACTTGTATAGTGAACATGGAGTATTTCAGTTTCTGGGAAAATTAAAAAAAAATCTTTCGTTTTTTGTTACAACTCAAATTGAAAGCCAAATTTGCAAATTTGATACGCTTGTGCAATATAATAGAAATTTTGTTTTGACTGATATGTTTCTTCTTTACGTTTAATCAATTATTTATTAACGACAATCATCTAATTTCTCCTCGAAATATTGAAAAATAATTCTAAATTAATTTTATCATTGAAACGCAATAACCAAAAAAAAACTCGGTCAAGTCTGTTAATATTTTAACAAAACAAACTGTTTTTTTTTGTTTTGCGTCAGATGAACCAAAATCGGAATTGTTTATCAAGGTTTCGATTATTAATGATTTTCTACGAGATTTCGTATATAACTTCGTTGATAAACATCAAAATAAATGTCCAAATAATTCTTCATTGAACTTATTTGGTCCTTAATAATCTTAATTGATATTACCTTACAAATGATGTTTTCAAACGACTTAAAGCACGGTCGCCAATCACAGGAAGCATTGTTTTTCGATTCATATGTAATTCAGACATGTTGACTATTAGGACTTCCGTCAAGTTAGCCTTTTGATGTCCTGAGAATACAGCAATTTGATAAAAATCTGTGCCACGTTATAAATTACCCAACAGTTAACCCACACGTGTAGAGTCGGTGGTTGCACTTAACGTAGGTGCACAATTTACCCAACTGCTGAAATATCGATAGGCAATACTACATTTTTCTTCGTAACTATGGCCATAAAATATTTTGGTCTTCTCAGGGAAATCTCGAATATGGTTAAAATATAGTTGGAAATACTGTAGATTTGTCTCGGTGTGTGGACCAGCCAGCGTACATTGTAGTCACGGTACGGTGTCCTATACATGGTGTACAAGAAAACCTAGAACTCGTATCCGTCTATGAACGGTAGGAAAAACTTTTGAATCTATAACCCCCAGTATCTCACCGCCCTTTACGACGACAGGATAACGACCTGCATACAGTCTCCTTCTCCACCTCCTTCAGGAGGTGATAAATCGATGGTTATATAGCATATGTACTCTTTCTCTCTCCCTTTTTCTCACTCTCCTCTCCCTCTATTTTTTTCGTAACCGTTTCATTCCTTTTCTCGATCTTCCCTTCTCTGTCTTTTCCTGCCTTTTACGAACGAGATACTTCGCGCACTCGGTGACCCCGAACTGAACAGGGTGGAGAGCTTTCCGCAGCAAAAGAAAAGGGAAAACGAGCGAAGACGGATCGATCCATAAAATCAAGAAAAATAGTACGTACGTTTTGGTATCGTGACTTTTATCGCAAATCCTTACGAATTTTTTTTTTTCTCTATCTTATTTTTGCAGTATTTTGCTTCGCGAATTACCGACACAGGAGTTTAAAGCTGATAGTGCTTTGTCGCGAGCGGTACTTCTCATTAAGGTCACGGGGTTGACACTCGGTAAACAAAACCGTTTTATGGCTTCGATCTTCATTTTCATTTGTCACGAAAATTTCGTGGTAATTCCAAAAATCTACACTTTGAACCCGTCAAAAAAACGAGCAGTATCATTTTTTTAATACTCTGAGTATCATGTGTCTTTAAATATGGATTTAGATACATACGAGCGTACTTACAATTTTTTAAAACTTTGTAAGAGCGAGTTACAATTTTTTAAAACTTTGTAAGAGCGAGTTACAATTTTTGAAAACTTTGCAAGAGCGAGTTACAATTTTTTAAAATTTTGTAAGAGCGAGTTACAATTTTTTAAAATTTTGTAAGAACGAGTTACAATTTTTAAAAACTTTGTAAGAGCGAGTTACAATTTTTTAAAACTTTGTAAGAGCGAGTTACAATTTTTTTTAAACTTTGTAAGAGCGAGTTACCATTTTTTAAAATTTTGTAAGAGCGAGTTACAATTTTTTAAAACTTTGTAAGAGCGAGTTTCATTTTTTTTTAACTCTGTAAGAGCGAGGTACAATTTTTTAAAACTCTGTAAGAGCGAGGTACAATTTTTTAAAACTTTGTAAGAGCGAGTTACGATTTTTTAAAACTTTGTAAGAGCGAGTTACAATTTTTTAAAACTTTGCAAAAGCGAGTGAAAAACAATGACATTGCACGAGTACGAGCGCAAAAAAAAACAAAAAAAAAACAGTGAATTTCCGCGATCAGGATCCCGTGGCTGATTTGCTTTGTCCGGCGGCCATTTTGTATGTTTTGTTTCGTTTATAAACTCTATCGGGATCGTGTATAATCGCTGCCAGCATTAACATAATTCTAATTTCCAATTACTTCGGTACATACGTCGAGGGAAAATTTAAAAAATTCGAAAAACGCGAACATTCTTTCAGTTTTGAGACGTTCAGTTTTCATAAAGGGAAAAAACGTTTGTCATCGTTTGCGCGAACGCGATCACTCGCGACGAAAATTTTTTAATTCCATCACGTCAGTGAGTAGGTTTAGGAAGACAAAAAATATCAACTCACCGATAGCGAGCTCGCTGAGAAATACTTCGGCTCCTCCAGTCGGCGAATGTTTGTTTTGGCTTAGCATCTCGGGCGAACGTTGTGCAGAAAAAACGTAAACAAGGCGTTCAAGCGGAATGGACGCACGACCGTCGACTGTTGTGCCTCGTGCTCGCGCGAACGCACACGAGAAGTTCGGGTCGAGCGCGCCGATTGGATCAAGGCTCGGCGGGGCGGCGAATCGGGAGCCGCGTTATAGCACAGTGCACGTGAGGAGATGGACACTCATATTATTATTATTATGAATTTTTTTTTCTGTATTTTTGAATATTCTGTTTTTTCATTTCGATATTCTATATTCTGTTTTTTCTATATTCAATATTTCGTATCACAATTCGATCGGGACGGTGTATCGCGCACTCAATTAAAAAAAGCCACAGTTCAAAAATATCTGAATTCTCTCGATGCCAACGTTCCGGACTGAGACAATATTCGACGAGACGTTTGATGGAGATTGAATGTGAGATTGAATACTACTCACGTTCCTCGACCGTAAAACGACGAGTTCGGCAACGTCCATGCGCCAGACCGAACGAAAATATCGAAATACGTTCAACATTTCAAAGTCACAATAAAATAGAATTGACTTGCCGTTAAGAAGCCGTTGAGAAGTCGTCCGGGTTGTTCATTGCGCGTCGAATTGGCGGAAAAACATGACGAAAAAATTCCGTTACCGTTACGACAGTGCACTGATGGAGTCGCACGAGAGGCTGAACGAATCCGGTGCAGCGATTGGCTCGCCCGCGGCGGCTCGCTCCACGCTCCCTTCAATCGCCGCACTGGACTCGTTCGGTCTCTCGCCTGACTACGGTAGTTAGTGCACGACTGTTCGCGAAGGTGGGATTACGCGTCGAATTTTTTCTTCAATTTCTTTTCGCGAATACGAAATGGCGTAGACGATCGGACCAATTTTTTGCCGGGTCGGTAATTAAATTTTGTTTCTTTTTATCCTAACTAAAGTTTTGAACGGATTTTGATATTTTCGTCTGGATTTATCACGTTTACGTTGAATATACGTTCTCTCGTCCCGATCGAAAAACTACCGACTCTCGAACATTCGATCTTTATCGAGCGTCTCGTCTAATATCCTCGCGGTTTGAAACATTGCCATCTTACACGTTGATTTAGTCGTAAATTGGTTTTTTTTCAATCTAGTGCGTGATATACCGTCTGTAACGAATTTCGTCAAGAAAAAAGTCGTTGCATAACAAGAATACAGAATTCGCAGAAAAACACTCATACTAATAAAGCAACAGTGACCGTTGCCTCACGTACACTACAGTCATGACGCGGCCCGTGATTCGCCGGTCCGTCGCGGCTCGTCCAATCAGCGCGCTCGTCACCACCGACTCGAGAGTTCTCGCTTGCACAAGGCAAAACAGTCGACGATCGCACGTACATTCCACGAACTGTTTACGCAGTTTCCGCTTCACTGCACAATCTTCGGTCGCGTGGCTTAACAAAAATGAAGCGTCGCCGGATGGAAGAGCCGAACGTTTTCTCGACGAGCTCGCTATCGGTGAGTCTATCATTTTTTCTTTTTTCACGTACATATTGGCGAAACATACTGCCGAGACAGAAATTGAAAAGGTTCGTCGCAAAAATATCACGCTCGCACAAACGTTGAAAACACAATTTCCTACTGCTCTCGAAAACTGATTTCCCTACTTTCAAAATTATTCCGTTAGCTTATGCTCTATTTCATAACAAAATTTATTACAAAAAATGGTTCTACTCGAATCGTAAGCGTCAGGCTTGAAAATGTGTTGAAATTTGAGGGAAACGACCCGGATATTTATAATCCGGTAGCCGGTCCCTCGTAATTTCACCGGTGGGACTTCAAGCCCAAATATGAAGGGTGGTTATTAATTACTAGTGAGCGTGTCGACGATAACATTGGTCCGTCACCTGCGTTGATCGTTGCCCGATAAATTTCGCAAACATTTTTTTTCTCCCTTTTTCATAAGCGGCATCAATCAATATTCTAATAAAAAGAGTTAAGGAGTGAGTCTACTGTGATTGCCCGAAAGTCAGGCTTATTTTTATTAATTTTTTCAAAAATACACTTTTTTATTCATTTAAAAATACATTTTCTTGAATTAATTCAGGAACTTATTTTTAAACATTCATTTAAAAATTCGTTCTAAAAAATTCATTTTCTTTTTAAAATCATAAAAAATTAAAAATTACTTTTCCAAGATTTCGGATATCGCATTATCTAGTTTAAGTGTATTTTATCTACATGCTCGTGTAGATAGAAGATTATAGATCGTTCATTTATATTCCTGTAAATAATTGTACTTTTATCCGAAATATATTTCTCCATTACGAACAGGTTTCGAGATATTTCAGCGGATCAAACGATATACCCGTACATGTGTGTATGTGTATGCGCGGATGTGGGTTGAATCCCAACGTAAGTGCGAAGTTTCGCTACTGCACGCTCGTGTTCCATCGCGCTTGGCTGCTTTTAGTTTTTATTACCAATTTCCCATTACTCGATTATTTTACGGCGAATTTTGCTGCTGTACGATTTACACGACATCCTTTATGTTTTTTTTTTTTAATATAACTTTAATAACCTCTCTCCTTCCGTGTACAACGATAGTCACAATTAACGAGTACATATCGTGGGGTTGTAAAAGGCTCGCGAATTGCAAATTTTCGTTTTCCGCCACAATTTCTTTCGTAAAAAACCAAAAAGTAAATCCAATTGGATCTGACTGTGGATTCTCCATGCGGACTGTCTCCAAAAATGACTTCAGTTCGAGAGAGGAAAAGATATATTTTATTTTTTCAAATCCACTGGGACCCAGTTGATAAATTCCAATGAGAAAATTCTCAAACGTCAATCAGGAAATAGCTCGGAATCCAGTTGGATCCCAAAGTGGATAATCTCGATGTGCAACGTCTCTCTTAAATCCCTATAGGGACATTGGAGGATTCGGGGAGTCTCTGACAAATTTCTAGCGATAACGCTTGATCGATTATTTTTGACTGGAGCCTGTAATCCATAGGTGATTGCGCGCCCTCGCTCAGCTACATCGAAGAGTTAAACTTCGGTCGTGACAAGTTTCCGTCACCGCGCTCGGCTCTCAACCATCACGGAACAGTTTTCCCTGCAACCCCTCCAAACCCACCCGCCTACTTCGACCGGCCTGGGAAGAAAAGCCGCTTTGAAGCGACGATAGTTGGAGCCAGTGAGTACTTCGGGTAGAGGGTAGTTTACACCCCGCTTATATTCAACCGCACGTAAGCTTTGACGATATTAACCTGAACTAAAGCCACCCTCGATTTTACACGCGCCACGTATGAACGTCCCCCCCCCCCCCGTCTATATACGTATAAAGTGGAAACTCCAGTGGCGTAGAACCTAAAGGCGGCCTAGAATTATGTCTCCGAATTGCTCGTCTGGAGGAATGGAGCCAACATTCCAGCCCGGCTTTATCCCTCCAGTGTACTCGATCACCTTTCCCCTCGTCCTGTTTCTCCATCAAATCCCGAAAGCCCAGCAGCATACGCGGCGGGCATAATATGATTTGCTTAATTAAAATTGGGTAAATTGATTTGATAGATTTTCAATCCGATTACCGTAAATCTAATTAATTAATTTGAAATTTAATTTAATTAATTGTCATTTCATCGATACATTCTCATGCTTCAGTTTAAAATTCATCGATTAGTGAAAATTTTCAAAAGTAATTTCGTATTTCGTGAAATGTGCGTCATTACGAAAATAAAATTGACTTTGTTGATTTTTAATTTTATTAATTATAGTTACTTCGGTATATTTTATTTAATGAAATTCTATCAACCAATGTCGATAACCTTTAAAATAAATGTCAACCTTTCAGCTCTTTGTCGAGCAACCCTGAAATGTCTGTGTAAAGAAACATTAGGGCTTTAAGTTTTTATTGAATGGTCGAAAAATATCAACTCTCAAATTCTGTTCTTGACCGATAAAAATCACGCTACCTACAGAATAGAGAATGATCATTATCAGTATTATCATTGTTATTTCTGGAATTAAAGGAATCCTCGATAATTCTCGTTAAAGATATCGGTATTTTGTGATTTCTATTTAATTTGCGGATGATGATATAGGTTGACGTACCGGCAGTCTTGACCGTTGGTGATGGCGATGGCTCGGCTCGCAATATCTGTGTTCCTCCCAGGAGAGCCAGGAGGACACGTAGGATCGTCATATCAGCCATCTTTAGACTGCCATCAGAGCTCCTATAACAGACAAGACGATTCGTCAAAAACTCCATCAACGTTTTCAGATAACATTCTCCAAAGTTCGTCTCAACTCGATCTGCCCAAAGTTTTAGTAAACAAAAAATACCATCCATTGCGAAAATCGATTTTTTACCTTTTTGGGAAAACAACAGCAAAAACATGCCTTCACTATTCGATGGAAGGCAACAATCCTCAAGCCAGCCCTGCCGGGCCATATTTTATCGGTGCATCCCCCAAATGATAGAAAATCAGTGTCTGACTGTATCGATTCCCACCTCAGAGTGTATATAAAATGCCTCGAGCCTGCCCGTCTGTGCACGTGATTTTAAAACTTGATGCCATTACACCGATCCTCCGATAGTTTTCCTCGTTCCCAAGACAAACGACGAAGAAACTAAAAAAAGGCTGAAAAAGTCGTCTCCTTTTTTTTTTTTTTTTTCGTTATCGCTCGTCCGCTTTTCCGTGAAAGAACGGGTCCGCCGAAGTATCGGAGGTTCTGGTTACACGTTGACCCTTCCGTCCCCACGAGGTTGCGCTTTCTCCGGAATAACGTCATGGAACTTTTCGCAGCGTAATGCCCTTCGAACGGGGGAGCAGTTGAGAGCTAGACTTTAAATTACGAACGCCTCTTCCTCCGGGGCCAAGACAAACATCGAATGGGGTCGAAGAGGTCAAATAAAGGGGCGGAGGGGTCGGGGCGAACTACGACAGTTTGGCCGATCCTCAGACTCTTTTATTACCCTCTTTGATGGCTTCATTCTCGCGCCCTTTCCCACATTCTCCAGCTGCACCCTCCCGACCAGTCTGGTCGATGTTCCCCGACATCCTTGCATGCCATTTTCGGAGGACACACGTGCACGCGACCGATGGAACGCCAGAGAGAAAAGAACGAACAAAACTCACCTCTGAAAATCCAAATTCCCAAAGGTTCCAAGTGCGATAAGACTTCGATAAAAGTCCGAAAGAAAATGGAAAAGAGCTTGTGAGGGAGGGCGATTAGTTTTATCGTTTTTTGGATACAGGAAGTTTCCGTCGTGCATCATTTATGTACAAAGAATTTTGATTTGCAGGGAATGAGGCTGAGATGTTTCCAGTCAACCTTTGACCACCCCTGACATTTTGCAAGCTCCACCCGTCAGCGAGGAGAGTGGGATCGGTACACACTGGAAGATCCTGCGCCCCGAAAAAAAATCGCTTTATTGCAAAATTCTCCGAGTTCCGTTTCTCTCGAAAATTCGTGATGGCTCGGAGGCGACGTTCGAGATAAGGAAAATGGCCGGAATCGCAACATCTCATCCTAGATCTCTCGCGTTCTCGACGGTCCACTTGAAGCAGATTTCTTTGGACTGCCCAGGGAGAATCTCTTTTTCGAGAGATGGCAAAGTTGCAGATCGGGAAAATATGGCGGAGGTAAGCAAGAAAAAGACTGATACGTGGAGATTCGTTCTCGGCTGATTTGATGTCGATAAAAAAGGGTGTGGCTCGTCTTACTGTAACTTGATCGATGATCAGTAAAGTACCTATCGGCCCGACGAAATCTCATCATCATTTGATATCAAAGTACATCTATTAACCCAATTATACAAACAAACTGTATAACCAAAACAGGGTCATTTAGAATCAAATCCCATTATGAGCATGGACAATTCGTTACTTTTTTACATTATAAATTATTTTTCCATCGTTCGAACACTTTTGTGTCTTTGGTTCATTTTTTTGATACTGCTAGCTGCAAATGTAAATCTACAAACAACTGCAAGTGTCTTACAAGCATGGAATATTTGGATTTAAAGTTCGATTACCAGTCTATGGAATATTCGGTTTTATGGTTCGATTATCATTCGAATAACCCAAGTTCCGTGATCAAAATGACCAAATCATCCTGAGCCACAGACCGATACTAATTAGTACAGCCAACTCCTCATTATTTGGAGTAAAAGACCTTCACCGTTTCTCTTTCGTTCTTAAAAACATTTAATCACCACTAAAGCTTCCATCATCCTCAAACACCTGACAGTCAACTTGACACTGTAAAAGGCAAGTACGAAAGGTAGGATTTTTTAAAGATATCACTTCTTCAGGGGAAAATGTAAGATGAGTAACGTAAACGTACTGCGTGATAAACTGCCAAGGGGTTTTAAAGAGATGGCGTTTGGCTATACAAATCCTGGCTAAATCTATTCTAAATTCTCGTAGTTACACTTTCCGGCATAACCGCAGTCACCGAGCCTCGGTGATGGCCTTAACGTGATCTCAGCAACCCCAAGTGTCAGTTTCACGTTTGCTCCGACCCTTCTCTCCCTTAATCCACGAGAACGCAATTACTCTGGCTCGGCGATCAGCCAAACAAACACGACCCCTCAAAAATGCCTGCCAAGGGGTGTTTTCGTCGAGGCGTGCCAGTCTACCGTATTAATACGTAATAAATCACCCAACGCTTCATCAACTCCCCTCGAACGCATTTTAGATACAGCCACTCAAAACTGCAACTGAGCAGAACCGAATTGAATAACAAAAGGGACAGTGATTGAAGACACTTCGGGAGGCACCCTCGTGTCATTGCCTCCATACCCGACATTTCGTAAGCTTCAACATCATTGCTACCCAGATGAATAGACATTACCACAGTCGTTGCAACAATCCTAATCCCAAACGTGCTTATTCCGAGGACTGACCGCAAAACCGACCTACGTTAGGTATTTTACAGACATGTTCAAGCAAAGAAAAGTTGAATCGATTTTTCTATTATTTTCTCTTTCAAATATAATTATTTTAAAGATAAACCTCATTTTCCATTCCTCATCGTAACCCCTTAAATATTCATCAATGCTGGAGTCACGATGCACCATTTCACGTTTTTTTAAATTCTAATACACGTAAATTTATGCTTCATCTGGAGACGAATCTTCTTCCTGTTCGTGTATTCCAGACTTTTCCTCGATCAAGATATAGGAGACGTACCGATTCTTTGCGAACATTCTACCGTGCATGTATGCGATGAAAAAAATGTGTATACATGTATTCACGATACTCAGACTAAGACAATATTCCACACATATCGTATCGATCTGTCCGGCTGTATTGAACGAGCCATTTGCGAGTGAAGCTTCGCCGATAGTTTCCCGTATCATACGTGACACACAAGCCCATTCATTCGGGTATACGAATGTATCAAGAAGCTAGATAAATGAGCGTTTTTCAAGAATATTTGCCCGAGTTTCGAAACGTCGAACGATACCACAGATTGAGCCATCGATCTTTTACTTCGAGCCAGGTTGTGCTTGAAAGGCACGAGGTTGGAAAGACGACGACTGAGGGTGATCTGCACGAACACCCCTGTCGAACCCCCACCAGCACCCCCGCCCACCGAAAGGGGTTGCACTCCAACTCACCTGTGGGGGCGTATAATCATCTCGTGAACTTCCACCAGCCTGGCAAGAGGCAATCACTTCGAAACCACTACCTCAATTAGGATCAGGTGCGAAGAACCAAGAATTGCTCGCATTTGTGGATAGCGAGGAGTTAACTCAGCCAGCCAACCTCTTTCGTGGAAAGACAGACCAGGCAGTCCCAATGCGGTCAGTCGTTGGAGATTCTAGTTTAGAATCTCCTGTCCGATGATCACGTGTCCATTTTTGGGGATCCCATTTCTGGTCACCCCACAGCTGATGTTTCCACTACCAAGCTCCCCAAATTTGGGCTTGTTTTTAACTCCCCAACTTTGAATTTCGTTCCCTCAGTGGTCGTTCAGGGGTCGAATTTCGTTCCCCTATCCCAATAAACGCCGTATGATAAGGTCATTTTTTTGTTCTTGATGGATTGGCCGTCTACACACGTTTATCATTGGAGTCCTGTCGTTGTTGACGGACATTCTTGTTCAGCCGCAGTAACAGCTTGATGGGCGACCGGTACATGTAGTTTTTCATCTTCCTCTGTCATTATTTTTCGTTCTGGTAGTAATCCATGTCCATGTCTAGAACACCGCAGCAAACCTGCCCTCGTACAAGCTTCACTGTATATCACCGCTGTACGATGCGCTCGTACTGCGGAACACTTGCTCTCCTTTACCAACACACCGAAGCCATCACATGCACACCGAACTGCGTACGCCGGAAACGAGTATACACAATCCTAAGCACGCAGGCTGTGCAACTGCTGCGGCGAGAGGGACTGCACCGCTGTAAATCTCGGGAGAAAAAGCAGATTTGAGGATACGTAACTGCAAACGTATATAGGCAGCAATCTCAAGCTACGAGCGGTTGCTCGGTGGAACCGGTAAAACCCAATAGAAACACCTTCTGCAATTTAAGAGGCGCGCTACTATCGTTGAAGAATATTTCATGAGCAATCGAATGGAAAAGATTGTCGGCAAGGTAACTCTAACCTATTCACTAGACATCTTCAGAAAGCAGAACTCTGTTGAGCCGATCGGTAGTCCAATTTCATTTTTTACCGAGCACTGTCCGTTTCCAACTTTATCCTTCTTTAATTCGAATGCCGAATGACTCTTGACTGTGAAACAAAACAGGGTTGATCCGAATAGTCGATATTTCGGGGGAAAACAAAAACCATGAATGTCAGGATCAATATTAATTTCCGGGCTCGGCGGACCAAGGTTTTTCAAGCCACTTTAGCAATTCCTGCCAACTTCCTTTCCACCGTTTACTACGATCGTGGCCGATTGGAAAGGAAGAATCGATAGTTGAAACAAGTCGAAAAACGACTTCCGTATGATACAGACCAGTCGATTTCCGGGTTCATCATTGTTCAATGGTTTTTCACTCATTTCAACGAGACTTCTCGGCCTCCCGAAGTCTTCCGTCTTGCTCTTCTTTCTACCGGACTTCTCGGGGTCTACTCTCATTTAGTTCTTCCTACGAAAACAACGTCTTAATGAAACTATCTTCTGTACGTTCCTATCTTTTCGTTGATGTCGATTTGTACGAAAAGTACGTTATAGAGAGACGAAAATAGGAAAGGTTATATATCGGTCATTGGGAACGTCCAATTCCTCCAGTTTGTTTACTGTTTGAACGAAGATACGTTTGGACGAGAGAATACAGGGAGGGAGAGTACACGAACGTGGGGCAAAACAAAGGTTGAGACTGCCACGAGTACGAGTTAGAAAGACACGTTTAGCAAAACATAGAAGAGAAGGGAAATACTGAACTGCAACCAGCAGAAACGTACATAGAGCTGGATCTCCGTTTCTACCATCACCCTCTCCAAACTATATACATCGGACTTCTCAAATAGTGGCTCCGTCGAGTTTTTCAATTGGGAAACGCTATATACGAGAACGACTCTCTCGGTTGGCTCAATTTAGCCCGCGATGTTACCGGGATCCCGTCAACGATCTAATTGCCCGGTCAGTCACGAGGGATTAGACGAGAGAACGAGAAACGGAAGAAAATATGAAGCCCCTTGAATACCCATCTTTATCTTGGAAGACATTTCGTAATGGCCGCCCAGGGGATGATTAAGGAACCACATTCGAGTGGAGAAAAAATAAGCGGACGAACGAATTTTGGAAATTATTGTCTTGGAAGCTATTTATTCGATTTTAATCTATCTGTTTTGTTTGTTTTCTTCAAAACAAGCTCTACTGGGGTACATTGACAAACTTTTGGATACGCATATATTTTTTCGGAGTCCGGTTATTGTAGCTAGTGTAACACATTGTAGCTAGCATGGCTTGCACTCTCTATGATTGCATTCGGTGTCTCTGAAATAAACATTAATAGATTTGAAAAGATTTTCGAAATCTATTAAAAAATCTTCGTATCGTTGGGTTTTTCGAAACAATATATTTTTCTTTCACAAAATAACACGTGATTGCAATTAACCTTCATTTTTTAACCTGCATTTTGATAAAATAATGTATTTTAGTTTGAAAAAAATCCTACATTCAAAAGTAGAAAACTTAGCTGACAATGTTGTATCCAAATATGGAGAGCATTGGTCGTGTTATCTTCCGTGTTATTTTGGGGTCTGTCTTTTAAAAACATACTTCGAAGTTTATCCAGTAAATCACCCAAAACTTTTATAATTTTTCTAATATAAGGTTCACACTTGAACATGAAATGTTTAAGACTATATTCCAAAGTAAACCAAAAAAAGAAACGGACAGACATTATTTTTACTCAAAAGTGTGAGTAATTAACTTGAACTTAGCCTGTATTTACATAGGACATGACGCTACCCTCGACTTTGAATTTAACAAAACTTTACGGTGAAAAAACATCTAAAATGTGACTAGAGTTGATAAATACATCAGGTTTCTAAATATATGTCTTTTTTAGGCATTGATAGACCCCTTTTGATCAATTCTCCACAAAAATGGTTTCCTCTCCTGTTGGATATCGGGATCGAACATCTGAGGAGCAATCTCAGTGCAGTGGCGTATTTGCCCTTCAAGTACAGATATCTCCAATCATGCTCAAATATAGCCTCGGTATTAATCATCTCAAAGCCTTATAGGTCGAAACCTGGCAAATGCCAGCAAAATGGGAGACGCAGTCAAGATGGGGTTGGTCGATGCATACGTCATACTCATCAAGCCCATTAGAATAAGGACGACAGGAACTGCATAGCAATCTCGTA
The DNA here is from genome assembly GCA_030523105.1 of Ophioninae sp. A BG-2022a. Taxonomy (NCBI): domain Eukaryota; kingdom Metazoa; phylum Arthropoda; class Insecta; order Hymenoptera; family Ichneumonidae; species Ophioninae sp. A BG-2022a. Next base: position 23,160 of record JAPYZI010001118.1, on the reverse strand, counting down.
ATGTATGTCATCTACATATACAATTGTCCACAGCTCCACCCTGTCGTACATCATTAATGGCACCTCGAACTCTCCTCTCACTTTGCAGATATATCTGAGATTCCCCAGTGCATGACAAATGCAATAATTGCTCTTTGATCGGCGTGTATGAAATCATGCATTTCCGTATTCACACCTGAGGCGGTCGGTATTGCTCGAGGGTTTCAGAGATGGAGGCTGGTTGATATCACAAGAAGATCGATGCTAACTGTGACACGGATAGGGCCAGAGATAAGGAGAGGGTTTGCGAGAAAGGAGCAATCAGAACGGGTCGAAAAAAGTAAAAATTCGTTTGAGGAAAGAGAAAGTATCAGCAGCGAAATCACGTACGACATTAAACATTCATTTGGTAGACAAAATTTACACAGAGATATGACAAAGCTTGACGATTTCTGGGCATAAAAATTCGAAAGTAGGTACAACAACACGACCGATTTCCCGAATGGCCTTCCGATTTTTACCAATGACATTCCAATTTTTGCTTTCAAACATTTCCCGGTACGGAAGTTTCGTACCAATCGAGTTCTACCTGGAAAATTCGCAATCAGCGGAAGATTTGCTACGGCATCATTATTGGGAACTCGTTTGGGACCGAGAATTGGCACTCGCCGCTCCTATACAAGCGAAACACGAAAATAGAACATTTTTAGCTCCTCCCTAAATTAGATTCGATCGTGTTCTTGTTCAATGCGAACCCGTTCGGTGAACCCTAATTTCTCATAAGTGAACTCGATTTTGGTTATACAGTTTTTGCAGACGACGCGATCAGCAGAATCCTGTAACTTCTGCAATTCTGCATCAGCGCAATAATTGATTCGCCGATACTTTTAATTGAGAACCATTGAACGAGCTATTAGGACTGCTCCATGACCAGAGTTTTACGATTGATTCAACCTAACTTTGACAAGTCTGTCAATTTTTAGTGGGTTCCTTCGGTTTCGATCAGCTCGCCATAAACTCTCGTTGAAAATTGCGCTTTCGAAGTTGCAGCTTCCAGCGGTACCTCGAAACAGTCGAAATGTGTGCGAGTTGGTAGGTCATTGAGTTTCAACTCTTCTCATCCGATACCGTCAAGCCTCAATGGAATTTGAAAATAGCTGCGTCCAAATTTATTCCAGCGTATTGTTCGAATAAAAAAAAAAAAAGCAATACCCTTTTTCCGGAGCACTTCTTCCATTATAGTAAATCAAAAGTAGTCAAGGCTCGCGTATTCTCGTCTATTTTATTTTTATGCAAAATCGATGTTGCGTGCACTCCTCTTTTACTGAAATCGTAAAAAGCGAGACATCTGATGACGAATGGTGCTTTCAATAGAATAAACTGAAAAAACAACGAATGAAACCTACTTTTCAAGCAACTGGAATAAAAACTTAAAAAATAGTTAAATAGCCTACCACGATTATCTAATAATTAATCGCTTTCTAATTTGCTTCAATAATCGGGAGTCTATTAATTTTTATCTTTTAATGTACGTTTTTGGAAAAACGGTGTTTTTTTGTTTTTTCCAAGACCATTCAATTTTTTCAATTTTAAGTAATAACTGCCCAGGCTGGTGATCAAGCAATGGTAGATGTACTAGAAACGCTTTTCGTAAGAGAAAGTTCGTTGGAATATTTTTGAAGTCCATCACCAGATCGTTACTAAATTTGTGTGGGCTCATCGCGGGAGTTTGTACTAATAAATTTTTACAAAGTCCGACTCTATCAATATTTGTAGGAGTTATACGCGAATGTATATAGATATGAAAATAATATGTTCGTGATATCGAATTTAGAAGCTTCTCTTTTTCAACGGGCGTTTAAAAACATCGCTCACTTTTGGTTGAACGCGGCGAATTTTCTCTCGTCACATTTCCAGGTCTCGTTGCTCTTTTTTCATGTGTAACTTGCAGATTACTTCCACCACCAGCGTCATCCCGGTTTTCCCCTTTTGCGTTCACATGTTGATCCGGTCCCCATATTCGTATCATTTTTATTCAGCTCGAGTGCTCGCGAGCGTGAACACAGTGAGGAATGTGGCCTCGATATTTCACACCGAACACGCAAATAAAAAACTCAAGTTCCGTTGATGCTCGTACTTGGAGCCTGTTCCACGAGAACAACAAAATTTCAATTCCCGTTGTGGGCCACTCCCAATTGTTTTTACATACAACGAACACTTTTGCTTTCCTCGTATTATTATTTTTAATTTTTCCGACGTGATTCAAGGGCTGGGGAATATTTCCAATTTTTCCACCATTTTTCGTTACCCCAGAAGTCCCGATATTATAAAAACGCAAAAGCCTCGGTCCTTCGAAGAATTGAGCCTCGTTCAGGTTCTCACGAGTGAACGGGGTGTTTTCCAATTTCGCTCACGTCACAGTTTTCCTCGTGTACATTTTCCAGGTCTCGTCGCTCAAACGGGAACCGTGTACGAAGCGTGGTCACCGGGAGTGTTTGGGTCGCCAAATGAGAATAAAAATAATTCGGCCGGTGGGACATTGAAAGCGGCGGAAAGTCAGCCTCGTTGGTGTAAACACCCCGGTTTTAGGGGCTCGTGGTGGATGGCTTGACCGTAGCGGTGACGGGCCGAGTTGAAACACAAGCGTTGCAGAGAGGAATGCGCATGGCGATGTGTCCAGGCTATTGTGGAAGCCCGTGACAGGCTTGAATAAATAAGTGTTACGGGTACGAGTTGACAGTAGCAGGATCGGTCACTACGATGAGGTAGGAGCAGCGGTACTAGTCATGGGTAAATACGTGAAACGTTCAACGTTCAACTTGAGAGTGACGAGCTCGGCTCACCCAACTGAGGAGAGAAATCGGATAACGAGAAAGTTAGGGGAAACCGTTTGCTGTCAACCTTTAGTTTGTGGTATGTATGCAGCTTGCAACATTAACGCAACCGTGGAATTGGGCGAAACCCCTGAACAAAAATCCATCGGAAATAATTACGTTTGAATAATTAATTAATTCGATTAAAGTTTCGTTCAAGCAAACATAAAAAATATAATTGCATTTAACTAATTGACTTACATTTAAATAATTGATTCAATCAAAATCTACAACAATTGAATTAAAATAATAAGATAATCGATTTTCTCGATTCAAATTGCACTCGAGAAACATAAAAGATAGTTTGATAAAAATATGTAGTTACGTAAATTTCATTTCGGTAAGATGATTGACAAGAAAATTAGTTATTTTTTTTGTTCGACCCACACTTCGCAGATTCCTACATTGACAATAAAAAAATTGCTGTCGACACTTCCGAATTGCAACCGTGTCAAGTCCAATGTGGCTCTTCAATTCACCGCACGAATTTTTCATGGGTTTCAGCTGAATCCACTTGGTTATCGTTTGAGCGGTTGCAGATCCGCACATACGGATCTCCAAGATTCTCTGATAGCCAAAATGATCATTTTATACCCATTCCGAGATGGTTTATGCGCGAAAGATGATCGCGATATCGGGTAGGAAGCCCCGAGGAAACGTTTGGTCAAACCTGTCAACCCTCCTGCGCCCTTGGTACCCTTGAAATGGTCATGGCCTATCATTTATCGCGACAATGGTCCGTGAAGATACCTCGGGGATCATCCTAATGTCAGGTTTTCCTGGGATAGGCGGTACGAGAGTTTATGGAGTATGCTTGAGGTAAAAACTAGTTTTTCGTAAATATGAATCGTTCGTATGAATATCTCGTTGCGAGGACGGGAAATCGACGAGATAACTGGACCCTACTGAACGAAAGGGACCTTTATGGAATAGAAAACTTTTAGGGATTCGTAGATTAAAGAGTTCGAAGGACTCGCCATTAGTTGAAGCAAACTCCACACGAGGAATTCTTTTTCCTGGTATAACAGTACGTATGGGTGACCGCTTTGCGGAAATTGCTTAATAGCAATGGCAGATTCGATTAGCACGAAGCCTGAAGCAAATTCCATCACAAAGCCGTTCGCTTCATTTAGGATATTGTATCAAACACCGCATTCAGAAACCAAACTTTTGTCGATTCACCGTGGGGGAATTTAGAGGTACCAAAAAGCAAATAAATAGTTGTAGTAAAACACGTTCAATTTTCGTTAAAATGAGAAAACTTATTCCGCGCAGCAGTTAATATTTTTCAAGAACAAGTAAACGCGTGTGAACATTTTCAAAGAGTTACATTTGGGAGGACACAACTCTGACGAACTTTAGAAACATGCAGTTTGTAAAACTTTCAAAAGTTTGCAGTTTATAAAACTTCGGAAAATGTTCAGTTTATAAAACTGCAAATCCAGAGGCTCTACGTTGCTCGGGCTTTCTTCCAAATCGTCTTGGCGCTGACGATATTTGGAGTTCTTTTGAACATGGTATTATACTGTATGGGATTTCAGATGCCGGAGGATTTCAGAAACAGCATTCGCTCGATGGTTCGCTTCCATGCGTTCGGCAAGCGAAATATTTCGAAAGTATTTTGATGTCTGATTCATAGTTTGCCCGTAGGAACCCCAGGGCTTCGGTAGCATTTACCAAGTTTTATATGTGGCAAATCTAGCGTTAAAAACGTTTAGCTAGAATAGTGAGGAACTTTATTTGATTACTTCTTGACGCAATCTATCCGGCGAGATAAAAAAATCAAACGTTTCTGTAAAGCTGAAGTAATTTAACGAAAATAGCTTTGGAAGTTCTTCGATTTATACTGGAGGTTGGAATTTTCATCGCTTGTTAACTTCTCCTCCAGATATTGCACTTTGAAAGTGACCGTTAAGAAACGAGGCACATATTTGCACCGAGGAATTAGAGAATTGTCCCATCAGTGTAATTCTTGTGACATTTCGAATTACCGAGACCGAACGGCACATCGGGATTCAGAAGGGTCTCGTAAACACCCTACGTGAGATTCCAATCTCTCTATGGATCCTCGTGATACTTCGGTCATTGGAGAATACTCCCATCTGCAGAATCCAAGCTCTCATATAATTCGAGATTCCGGAGGATTCTTTCCATCGGCCAACTCTCGGCTTCAATGAGATTTCCAACTGTCTAATGGAATCGGGCTCCGTCCCGGTTGATTGAATAAAACGGGACGAAGGGTCGAGCGAGAGGGATCGAAGGAGTGTAAGGGACACCGTCGCACGTGTTAGATTCCACTGGACAGCTAGGCTCAGCCGGTCTTAGCATTTCCTCAAAAGCACCCTCTAGCACGTGAACGAATCTTCTTTCGATCCACCACTATTACTATTCTTATCATTTTTCTTCTCACGAGTCCTTTTCGTGCCCGAATAAACCACGGCTATTTTAGGCATCAAGAAAAATTTAAGCGTTATTACCAAATTTGAATTTTGGTGCTTATGCAATTTTTCAAATGATGATATAGCTTGTTTAGTAAGGATTTGTTGAAAAATGGCTAAAAATGTTTAAACTTTTAAAAGTTTGTTCAAAAATGTCTGAACATTTTTAAACATTTCTAAAACTTCCGAAAATTAATTTAGGTGGGATTTTTTAGGGTTTCCTAAATTAATTGAAAGACTTCCTAACGAAGGAGTTTTTAAGATGTTTCTTAAGATGCCTTAAAAAAGCAACGTTAAGAATTTCTAAACATTATTTCAGGGATCTCCTAATCAAATTTAAGGATTTCCTAGAATTACATAAACGCATACATTTCAAGGATTTCTTAAAAACAAAATACAAATTGCGAAAAATCTTTGGCAAATACTTTTCTAAGATATCGTAATTTCTATCAGAAGTCCCCAAAAATTACTCGAAGAAGGATTTTTGAAAATTCGCTTAAACAGATTCAACCGTTATTATAACTTATACCATAAGTTAAACTTATGGCATCATCGAACCTGATAGTCACGGGCATTACGAAATTAGAATGCACTGTTCGATATTCGGTCCGAACGTTCCAAACGCCGAGAAATTCCGTTGTAGCGTTGGTAATAGATACGTGCGCGAAAGCGTACACTTCGAGGCAGGTAACCGTGGAATAAGCGTCATAAATGATTGCAGTAATGAACCGTCAACCGTAGCTAGAGCGTGCCCGCTTGCACTCTCGAATGTCGGACTTGAATTACTCGCACGCAGGGATATGTAACGTGCAATGTTTCGTATCTAGAATCGATGTGTACAGAAGCTAACTAAACAAACCTACCGATTGATGAGATTGCCATTAAAACCCACGATTACAAAAATAGTTCGGGCAACACGAGCGAATTGACATCGATTTTAACAATCACTTTAAAATATAAAGTATCTTAAACTTAAATTGAGTCTAAAATTGAACCGGCAATTGGAATGACATTCAACATTTTTTTAAATTTAATTTTGACTCGAAATTCAATTTCAACTTCAAATGAAAAATGTACACATTTCCGCAGATCATTGGCAGTTTAAATAAAAAATTTTATTCTATGAAATTCAAATCGAGTTCGAACTTCTTAAAGTTCGATCAAGTCAAGTTTGAAATTTCTCTAAAAGGTTCCGGAAGCTTTAATTCTAAGTTAAAAGGAACCCAAAATTCCTTGAAATATGAATTATAAATTTGGTTACCTTCAAGTTAAAATCAAGATTACTTTAAAGTACAACTAAATTAAAACTCGTGTTTCGATTCAACGTTTCTCCAAATTCAGTTTGGGTTACAACTTGAATTTTACCAACCCAATTGGCAAATTGCCAAATTTGAAGAACTTGACAAATGATCTCGGTGTATCATTTTCGTCAACTGAAAGATCGACGAGGACGAGCGAGCCAAACTTTCTCAAAGACGAACCGTTACGTCCTCGTAATTAATGGGAACGAACAATTATGGTGCGACGAATGGTTCAAAATGAGGAAGAAGCGAGAATTAAGGTAGACAAGGCTTGTAGGAATGCCAGCTTTGTTCGGAGCTTCTGGGCACATACACACACACACACACACACACACACACACACACACACACACACGAAGATACACATACTCGTTGGAACGAAATGAAAACCAGGCCGGATTCACTCGTTCTCCAATGAAATATCGTACAAATATTCTGCAGAGAGGGTTGGAGGTGTTAAGTGTTCGAGGATAGCGGGGAGTTCGCGAGACGACGCTGCTCGAGATGAAGCTTTATCTCGACTCAAATGAGAGGTTGGGGACATTAAAATTCCTTGCCGGGCATCAAGTCGTCAAGCTTCCTTGATTAATCTTCGTGTTTTCCGAGGAAACGATAAGAAGTGCCAGCTCCTTCCTAACGTCATGCAAAGCTCGCGACACAGTCGTAAGCTCTCGTGAAAAAAGCCCCGCTCGTTTCACAAAAAAATTCTTCCATCTCGATCTAAAATGATGTAAAACAAAAAAAAAAACAGGGAACAATTTCCCAACCGCGAATATTTTATCGAGGATGCTGGCGAAACTTTGGAAGGTGTAAATTCACGTTTCATAAATGTAAATTATGAAGTTCCAGTTGGATATAAAAATTGAGAACCAATTAAAAAAATCGATGAAATCCTTACGAAACATCGTGAGGTTCGTCGAGCACTCTTGAAGCCTTTTTAAAGGGTTTAAGGAGCCTCATCGGTGAAAATACACCCTGACAAAGTTTTACAAACTTTGCAACCACGAGTTTGGCTGATATTGGCCATTAAGGGATGCACAGAGAGTTTTGAGCCTGGCGATACGGTTCCATAAATTTCAATTCAGACTTACCGGACTGAATATGTGTAACGAAGGACAGAAAATCAATTTTTTTGAACACGCTTTTTCGAGTATTCGGAACCAACGCCAAATTGAATTCCGGTATATTTGAAAGTAGATACTTTGTTAAGTAGTTGATTTTTATCATCTATTGAAATCATAAAATTTCAATAATTTATTGAAATCTCGGGATGTCCGAAAGACGACTCGATTGATTTGAGAACATGGTTAATTCAATGCCTTCAAAAGACTGTGCGAAATAAGTGTCATGTTTTTTAGGACCTATCCAGAGCTTTCGATCGGGGATCTTAATAACATCACGGAAGATAAAAGATATTACCAAAAGATTCGATTTTTCAATACGGCATTTAATTTATCATCAAAAACATTGAAAAATCATAAAAATTTAATTTCATTAAATCCACCCTTCACTCTACCACGAAAGATTTCAGCCGCAATGAAGATTGCTTACCTTCATCCACGGCGTTTGCCCAATCCGATTGTCCACTTCAGTTCAATGCTAATATTACAGGAAATAATATTTTTTAAAAAGAAAACGAGCAACCAAAAAAATTTGGGAAAACTCAAAAAATCACGACACTGACACTGAATCCCTCCAGTCACCGGAATCACTTATCAATATCACCGAAAACACGTTTAACTGGCACTTCGCTGACACTCTTTCCACCAGCAATCGAAAATGCCTCGTTGTCAAAAAATCCTTCAATCAGAGTGGGCAAATATTAAAAGTTTGCTCGCAGGGTTATATTGTTTAAAAAATAATTTAATGTTTTAGTAAAATTTCAATTTTTATCATCCTTATTGTTCTGTCATTGATGCAACGTATACGTGCTCACGTATATTTGTTCACGGACGTGTCTACGTATGTCTATATTTACGTAAACATCGATCGATATAAATCGCCGAAATTTTTTGTTTCCCGTTGAATTTTGGAATGAATATTCCTTTAATCTTCGTATTGTTACATTCGTCACGTAGCAAATGCAGATGGAAAATCGTTTCGATATTTATCGTCACGTTCCTGTAGCCATAGCGGTGAGAAAATTCTGTTCAATTGTACAGCTGCGGTACGCTGCCGTTTTATTCGACAGCATAAACGCGCTCGAACGGTATATCGATCCAATGATGTTGATGATGCACGTATTATTGCTTTATACGTAATTATATATTAGGCTATTTGCACGCATGGCCGTTTAGCCAGGACAGAATTATGAAACTTTTATTGAAAATTAATGACACTCCAATGATCATTCGGAGGAGTATTTCGTTCTCTTTCGCTCGCTCTGTCCGTACATCAATTATCCTAAACAAATAAAATTAATTCTTATGAAATAAAAAATGAAAAAACAACAAAATGCAAGTAAAGAAGTGAATCAATAAATATCTGTGAGTATCTGTAAAAATCATGTGTATGTCACAATATCCTTCGGTTAATAATTAAACAGTTATGGACATAGAACGTAAAAAATAAAAAACATGTATATTAAACCTAAGTAAAAAAAAATAAAAAAAAATAAACTTAATTTAAAAAAGGCTATTTCTTCACAACTATCTATTTCCGTTGATAAGTTAAATGAATTTATGAAAAAATAAAATGCAAGAAAACATATTGAAAAGTCAATTTCGTAGATCAAACAATAAAATAAACTAATCAATTATCGTGAATAAACATTAATAGTCACTCAAAATTTTCAGCTGTGAAATCGAAGATTTTGAATGATTCGTCGAAATTTTCGCACCATCGAGAAAAATTGCACTGTTATATCGTGTCGTTTACGATCGCTGAAGTCATAATTGGATAAGCGGGAGGAAAAAAAATTAATGAACGTAACGAGTTATCACCGTTTTTCTATCACTGCGTGGCACACTTTCAACTCGTATCGCGAATATTCTCCAAGGTTCAAAATTTTCCTGGCGCGGAAATGCGCAAAGAAAAAGCTGGTGGTTTTTGTGTAATCGTGGCGATTTTCCGGCGAACCGAAAGAACACTCGGAGGCGAATTTACATTTCGCGTTGTTCGAAATAAAAACAAACAAACAAACAAAAAATAAAACTTCCCCCGTTCATTTTTCGTCGTCGCTGACTTTCGATGTTACTCGAATTTTAGTCGAAAGGTGAGATAAAAACGGATGACCGAGGGTTACTAATGGCTTTTCTCACATTATCGTTGATTCACTTGAAAATTAAAAATATTTTTCTTTTCCTTTAACTTTTTCTCACGCCGTGATTTTGAAAGAAAAAAAAAGGGGCTGGCACTCACTTTTGCATTCGCGTTGAGTTTTGATTTTCCGATGAACGGTTGGAAAAACAATTTTGCGATTGGGGTCGAAATTTGTTGGTCGAGGGGGTTGCGCGAAAGAAAGTTTCTCGTATTTCGAAGGGGTTGGATCGAAGGGTTGACGCGCGCGAGAAACCGCCACGGAGGATGCTGAGATCGTACTGGTGGCTGTGACGTGGCGCTGTCGTCGTTACGGAACCTGAGGGAACCATTGGACAACCCCTCTCGCGCAATCCCCCTTGGCCCTGCAACCCCTTAGCCGGGAACGTTTTCCACCCTCGACGGGAGCATCGTCGACGTAGTCGCGAAACTGGTGGCAATCCCCTTACGCACGCGTCGCATCCTCTCGCTGCTGCGTTTCCAAGCGTCCGATGCCTCTCCGGGGAGCGCGAATTTGTGGTCGAAGCTTATTTTATTTTCATATTTTTTCAACTCCCCCTCCCCTCTCCGATCACGCTCGTTTCGCTTTCGCGTACGAAATAAAAGTTACGGTAAACATCGCGAGTAAAAGAATCGTCAATCTCGTTCTCATCGGTATGACGAAAAGTTGCGCGCGAAAAAATTCATTGAGCAATATTAATTAGTCCCGAGTTTTAACTGATTCCGTAATGGGTGAAAAATACTATACGCGAGGAGTAGATTTTTTTCGATAATTTTTCCTCAGTGATGGCAATCAGCTTCGCGCCGTACAAATATTTGGAAAAATGAAGTTACGCAATCACCGAATTATTATAAATATTATCATCGAAAATGTAATTGCAGACAAATAAATTACAACAAACAATTGTCGTACATCGAATTATGATAAACGTAGAAAAATATGAAATTACAGTAAAAACAATGATAAGAAAATTAGAAAATTTCAGTGAGAAGTATTATATAAAATGCAGTTTGAAAGGCGAAATAAAAAAGGCTCATACAAATCCAAACAAACAGAATACATTAATCAGTATCACTTTGTATTAGTCCCAAATACTATTTTATTTTAGTAGAAGCAGAATTAATTTTGGTTGGATACACAATTTGAAAAAGGTTATTACGAATGTTCAATGACAAAATTTAAGACAATATTTTTCACATATCCTATAACTAATACATACAAACATGTTAGCTATAAAAACATCGATAAAAATAAATACAAACAAATAAATACAATAAAAGAATAATAAATAACACGTTTTCACGAATAATAATAAACATCTATAAACGTTCTTCTCAAACTGGACGCATCCTAAAATCTTGAAAACCAGTATTGCAATACGAACTTTCCAATCGCACGAAAAAAAAACACATACCTTATTATCATGATTATTATTATTATTATTTACTACAAAGTAGCACAAAAAAATAACGAATGGAGCTCTACTTCCACGAATAACGATACCAGCACTCCTGAAATTGCGAAATCCTATAACGGCTCACAATTTGTTTGATCTTCCATAATCCCGACAATTTTTAACACGTGGAGCGGGTTAATTAAAAAAGTGTATTCCAAACGAAACTTGCGAAGATACGAGCGAGCTTATGAAATTGGAGAGGGATGAAAATTTGGAAAGTTTATCGAACTCGAGAGTTACATCAGTGAGGTTAAAAACTCAATATGACTATATATTCTTAAGCAATCCGAGGGCTGGTTGTCGTGGAAAATTTTTATTCCGCAATATCGCGTCCTCGTCGATCGACCATCCAGTCCGTGTGAGCCACACGAAACTTTTATCCTCGGCTCTCGAGCTTCGAACCGAACGATGAGTGGTTACAAAGTGGAGAGAGCCAGCCTCGAGCTTCCATCGAAAGTTTTGCGAACCAGCACCGCCCCCCCCCCCCTTCCGCTCTCTCCCGCCATCGTCCTTCTCTTTTATTTCCTCTCTCTCTCTCTCTCTCTCTCTCTCTCTCTCTCTCGCATGTCGCGCTTTTCCACTTTCCTTTACCCGATCACGAATGAAGATGTAAAATCTTCGATCGATGGACGTTGTGGTCGAGAAAGCTCGAACGGCAGGTGGAGGGGGAGGGGTAGAGGAGGCATTAGGAAAAGTCCCTTTGTTTACATAACCTTAGATAATCGGCCAGGCGAAACTCCGGCAAATTATTGGACAGATGTGATGACTACTTGGACAAAGTATCCAAGGAACAAAGTTAATTAAATTATGGAATATGCTTTGAACATGATCTTCGTCAAAAACGTATCTTTGATTGTTTGTTTTAAATTAAAGATTGATTCAATTAATGATTCACTTAATTTAATCAATTATTGAACTAATGATAATTTAACAAAAAAAGAATTTGGCTTCAGTTGTCGTTAACATTGAGGATTGTCGATTATTTTTTTTCGCAATATTTTTTTTGTAATAATTGTGGTTATAATTTTCTGTGTCAAACATGCTTTGTGTGAGAAATACATTTTTGTTGTTTAATTGTGAGGAATTGTTTCGTACCCGTCATCTCTGGTCGATCAGATCTGCTTTATTGAATTCAAAGGTTCATTTCATTTTCTCGGACATTAGAATTCGAAAGAATTTCAGTTTTTATAAATATATAAAATGTAATCGAAGTTTGCACAAGAGTTGCTCAGTTCGAGATTTACCCATAATCTTATTTTATGAAAAAATCACTTTTTTCTTTGCCAACGATGAAAGCACAAATAATAATCGTTAATTTTCTTATATAATTTAAATAGTTACATTTCATATTTAATCCATAATCTCGGTTTGATGAGAGTGCCGAAACTTTTGTACGAAGAACCCTCTTCAACGAGAAATAAAAAATCATTTTTCGTCATTGAAAATCATTGGATCAGATGGAGTGAAAAGTCCTCACTCTGGTAGGACGAAATTCTGACGCAAAGATCGTGTGACAAGTTTCGATGGTACTCGAAATGATATTTCATCCCTCGAGCTTCGACATATTGACCGACACAACGAAATCATCGTTTCTATCCATCCTGTCAGCGTTTGTTCATCAAAGTGAGAGCAAACGGGACGGAAAGAGGAAAATATTTCCTGGCGAAAGGAACAAAAAAAAAAGAAGCGTTCTTTCCAGTACACATTATATAACCTCGTTGATGAAAATGTTATTATGCTAAAAAATTAATCAAATTCGCTCTTCATCGTGTCTCTTTTGAATCGCCCCAACCCCCGACCTCTCTTTCGGCGTACTACCCTTTTAATTTTCAACGTTAATTAAAATATATTCGCTGGGTCGTTCATGCACGCAGGATCCCGTTTTATCACGTGTGGCCTGTGCCGGTCATGAACTCTCTCGAAAGCTTCGATGTCGAAGAAAAAAGAAAAAAAAAAACAGAACACGACAGGCTTATAGATATTCACGCGGCAAATTTCATCGCCTCACGGCAAGCCTCATCGGCTGGAATATAACTGGCAGCTAGCGTCCAAATGCGCAGATGATCGATGATCAAATCATCGACTGGAAAAAAGAAGCTTTCTGCATTGTTAAACCGGCGGTGTGCATTTTCTTCCGCAGCCTGTGATGCAAACCGTGCAGTGATCGATTTTCGAAATGACCATAAAAGAAAAAAGTATATAGCCACCCGAGCTTTTCCCTTAATCCCCGGTGTTCGAATCGGCTTAGTAATCCCTGCAATCAATTTCGATACTGAACGTATTGGGATACATCCTGACGAATTTACAAATCATTTTTCCAACAATGAAAAATGAAAAAATATATTTCTACTTTTTCAAATATTTTTTTAATGATTTTTTATATAATTCGATTTTGGGAAGACAAGGTAAAATATTGAACAATCATTTGTTTTTACGATGGCAATTGAAGCAGCTAGACTAAACAGTGTACTTGATTTTGGCAATCCGATTCATCTGAAACGAATAAAAAAAAAACAGATTTCTCATTTCAAACAATAAAATTGGTTGATCTTTTTACGGTATGGCAATGATAAAAAACATTGAATTTCTGTAGTATTTTTTGCAGAGGGACGACTTCATCATTGTTAGTAGCTGACGGAAAAAAATATTAAGATAAAAAACCTTCATCCGGTCGGCACCAGTATTACACTGTTTAAGTATTTTAAGTAAATAGATTCATTGCGAGTCAAGAAATCATGTACACCGTTTTGAAAAACATTATTCCGAGAAAAACGTGTTTAAAGTGTGTCTTGAAGTTCACCTTCAATCTGCAAATCCTGTACTAGACTTTCGTTCGCGTTCGTCAATTTGAGTTGCTCGACGAACATTTTTTGCAACTTTTGCAGTAGTCTAATCCCTGAACCTTTTCCAAAAACATTAGATCATTGTAAATCATTTTCAGAAATTTTACCACAAATTCGATTAATTTTTTCTATCATACATCGAACCACCTAGCGTTCAGTTAACATGTTTTTTTTAACTTGTAATCCCCTTGTGTTTTTGGCCATCCTTGTTTTCCTTGAAAACAACCAGCACTCGAATATTCCCGAATTCCTGAAACTCCCGCGATCGATTAGATTCCCCGATATGCGCTCCATCACGATGTCCTCAAGTTCCTCCCTAAAAAAAACCATCCGACCAACTAAATCCTGCCAGGTTGTTTTTTCCCTTCAGAGGGGAGTAAAATCGTATTGGCTCCCTTCCTCCGGCGATATATATATTTTTCTTTTTTTAATTAAAACGTTTTTTTTCTCACAAATCATTCGGAATAGGATCGTGAGAAATTCACGGATTCGAAACACGAGATGGATGGAGGTACGAGTAGAAAACCGTCCACGGTCCGATATGAACCAGCAGCATGGATTCGCAGCCGTGAAACTGAGTTAATTAAAATGCGATATCAGAGGCGGGGGGGGGGGGGGGGAGGGGGGGGGGGGGGGGGGGGGGGGGGGGGGGCGCTCGATGGTGGTTGAACCTTCAAGAGTGTACACGTCGCATGTGCGGTTGCCGCAGGTGTGCGAATCGTTCTGAGAACGTGACGTTTAGGATACGCGATGGGATGAGAAGAGACCAACCGATATGGGTACGCCGATGATTCACAGCGAGGTGGAAAAGCGATGAGAGAGCGAGAGAGAGAGAGAGTGCGAGAGGGGCGGGGGGGGGGGGGAAGAGCGTTGATGGACGACGAAACCAGGGAGCGAATGAGCGAATGCTTCCAGAGCGATGCGCAGCTGCATCCAACTATAAATATATGTGCATTGGCTTGACATCGCGAACAAATCGAACGGGCGGGTTTTGACGCCGTGTTCTGGTCAGCGAGCAACCGCCGTGAGACGCATGGCTAACACAACCTTCGTCGATTGACGTTTGTACACTGGGTTTGTCTATGGAAACGTCCGCGTTTATCCAACTTCGCAAATAAACGCAACCGTGGTAGAACCAGGGCTACCGCGTTGGTCGGCCAATTACTGAGTTCATTGGTGCTAGTTTTTGTTGAGGGAAGCGAGTGGCAGTTGTCAGCGAAGAAGGTAGTCGACGAAGATCCAAAGTTATTTTGAGTTTAAGTGGGAAAAAGTGAAGTTTTTAGTGGCTCTGTACGATCGGACAGCTGCCAACCACAGAAATGGGTAGCTGATGGTAGCCAATCGGTAGAAACGGACGTCTTAGACGATGGTTAATCAGTGGTATCCAAGGGTAGAAATGGGCGTTTGTAGAATAGAAGCTAATCTTACGATTGATGTCAGCTGATAATGACGTTAGAGAAACGCCGAGATCCTCGATACCACAATTTCAGCTATACGCTACGATCAATTTCAGTACCCTCAAACAGTACTCCTTCCCTTGTCTTTCCCAGCGGAGAATCTCCAACGAGCTTGAGAAATCAAGAGCTTGAATACATACCTGGATCAAAGAACTGAAAGTATTTGACCCGTTTTCCTGGAATTTTCTCAACCTCCCCGAAATGCACAATCGGATGGCTTTTCGAGATATTCCACTTTTCCAATGATCGTCAGGCTTTCGCGAGAATTCAAAGACGCGACCGGTACTATCGATCTTGCTCCTGGCTTCCTCGAGCAGAACGGGCAATGACAGCAATTATCACTGATTTGGCGTAAAGCCCAGAAGCGGCTGGGGTCGTCTAGCCGGCAACCGGGGGTTTGTCCGTGTCCGCACACACGCAGGTTGGTACTGCTGGACATGCACCGACACATCTCTGCTGGAGCTTGTGCGAAAGACGTTCTCGCCGCGCTTTGGTGGAAACGAATGACAAGGGTTCCCACACAGCGTTGGGATGGAAAATCTCGCGTCACGGGTGGGCCCCTCTAGCGCACGTTCCACCAAAGTCACGTAATTTCGCGGAGTGCTCTCCAATTGTTCGCCTCAGACGGGTATAAACGTTGACGTTGCGCTCAAAAACCGACCAATACTCCATAACTCTCGTACCCGAAGCCATCTATAATTTCACCCTAAAGGCGAACCGGTTCGGCAGAATTTATGTATTTCATGGCCCATGTTCGACCATCGAAAAATGGGCAAAAGTGGTGAAGAGTCATAGTATGAAAAGAATGGAGGGAAAAGTTGTCGAGAAGGGACTGATGTGCCAATATCGTAGGTATACAGTTAGATTCCCATGGTTCCTACTTTCTAGTATAGGAATTCATTGGATTCTAATCAGAATTCCTCATTGAAATCCACTGTAGGAACCAAACGCGAATCGTTATGGATTTTCTTATTGTCCAGCAAAATCTAAAACGTTGCAGGAATACGATCGGATCTATGGACGCGCTAAGATCTAGAGATTTAGGGATATACGAATATGGTAGACCCTAATTCTAGGGACTTCCTGATAAATGTCTGTGTAGCACGAAGAATCGCGGACATCGAATTCTTCGAAGCAAAAACAAGTGATCCGCGAATAGTCCAGTGATGCAGCGATTAATCGCGGTTCGATGTAGTCGTGGATTCGTGTCCGCGGGCCATTGAGGATAAGAGGGACGCCAAAGGCTTGTTAGAGAAGGGCAGATAGGCTCGGCAGTCCTCAAAAGTTCACAAATAACGAATGAACCCGCTACCGCACGACGGAGGTCGCCACTCGGATAACCTCGACCAGTCTCGTTACCGTCCACGTCAGTAAAGACGATACTTGCTCGTGGAAAGAGTTGAATCCACCTCCCATACGCGGAAGCCTCCCAGGCGAGTTCTCGACGCAGAAAAAAAAGATGAAGGAGAACGAGAGCTCTGTGGAGAAAGCGCTGAGACGCCGATTAATTCTTATTGTCAGGGTCACGGGGGACCGAAGGAAGGTGGAGAGAGATGGAAGATACGAAGGGACATTTTAGGGGTAGTTACGGGCTGGAAAGGAAAAGAGGGCGAGACCGAAAATAAGTGGCTCGCTTTGGGACGGAAAATATAACGCATCGATGAGCTTGACTGTATATAGAGAAGGGAAGCTATCAGGGCTTCCACTCAAGGAGGACAATGGTCGACTATAACCATCAGTGGGCCATCCGTTTATAACGGAGCACATCGACCAAAGGACTCGTCTGAAGTCTCTTCTTGGCACACACTCGTTCCCTTTTGCTGCCAAAGATCATCTTTCCTGGTCCAACCGTTATAACGTTTCTCCTCGTCCTCCGTAGGAAAAGTGAAGTTCGAGGTATTTATTACCAAGGTCCGTGGATTCCGGCAGCTCGTATACAACGCGATATCATCTTGATAGTCATAGAGCAGTAAACTCTAGAGCTGAGCTCTGGGAACCCAGGCTCTGCTTTATCGAGGGTAGCCGGGAATCTGGAGGCTCTACTCTCTTGATTATTGGTATCCCAGCATGAACTATCTCTCCCGAATCATCGATATCATTAAAATGCCGAAGAAATAGACCCATAGTCAATTTTGATGCTCGAATCGCCAATTGGATTCCACTTCGTGTTGCTAGTTTTGCACGCCTTCGCGCCCTTATTTTTGCACCAGTCCAAAAATATTTGTTCCAACCGTTAGCCACTGCAGACATAACCCATTAACCCATCAACCCCACCGACCAATTTTCCAGCTTTCTTCCTCGCGTACTTCCCCTCAAACCTGAAAACCAACGCTGCGTCCTCCCTCTATTCATACTTTTCGTTACCGCCCCCGCGTTTTTTCTCGCCTCGCTGTATGCCCGGATTGTGCTTATCTCCTCCAACTGGCAGGTGTTACACGAGAAAACTTTCCTTTGTTTTTCCTGTCAACTTCATCCCGCTTCACCTTACGGGAGCGTGGGTTTCTCAATTCATTTCTGTTTTCCAACTTCTCTAATACTGCTACTTTATCATGCGGGCGCCATTCAAGAAGGAACTTTTTTTTGCTCTTCCCTTTAAGAGGGCAAAACGTAGGATTCAAGTGTATACGCAAAGCAGAGTTTTTTTTTTAAATCATATGCGAAAAAATTCGTATGTAGACTTCAGGTTGAATGTCGGAACGATGTGTTTCATCGTATTTGTAACATCAAGACTCACAGGGCCAAAATCGATACATTTTATTCAAAATGTAGCCTTAAGGGTGTACAATTGGCACTTACACCTTAAGGGTGTAAAATCAAGTCTTAGGGATCGAAAATCGGTGCACCTAATCAGCTACAAATTCAGAATAACATATTAAAGCCTTTGAAAAAAATCGTACGTTAAGGGGTTGACGTGTATTCCACCAAAAAGTACGAATTTTTCACTTAAATATACTTACGGATCTTCAAGCTTTAGGGTTTTCGAAACATCAAGCTTCAAGGGTCTGAAACCGGAAAAGTAATTATGTAGGGAAATTCTGTTGTTCCAGAAGTATGAATCATTAGTATTAGTGAAGAAGTATGGAAATTCTGTCGTTCCAGAAATATGAACCGACGAAAATTTCGAGATCCATGCGATCGAATTAGCGTTTGATGAAAATGCAACGCGGACGTTTCGTGTATTTTTCAAGCAGATACGAGCGATCGGAAAGAAAACGAAATCTCGATCTTTGCTCTCGTCCATAGAAACGAAAAATCAACAACAAAAATTAACTACATTTCCGAGGTTAGAAAGAGGGAAAGAAAAGTTGATAAAAAGCTATCGGTCACGGAGTCGTGCATCTGTTCATTAATACCTTGTGTCAGTCCCGTCGATCACGCAACCTCCGTTCCCCGGGGAAGTGGGAGGAGGGGGGGGGGGGGGATGCGTCGCAACGGCCCAGTGGGCCACGCACGTGTTGCGGTTACCACGGGTACTTGCATCCCGACGTTCCTCCAGCGTCTCCCGAGGAGGGTGAAAATAATGCTCGAACGTGATCGAGGGTCGCGAACTTCGTACGATCTATCTGTACTATAACTCAACACCCGGAACCACGTAGTTCCCTACGGATAAGGCGCGATAACGTTGTTTCGCCGCCACGAGATATCGTATCGCCGTTGTAAGAGGGGACCCTTCTATACGACGAGAGTACCACCCGAGCGCCACCAAGAAATTAATTAAGACAGGGCGATGGTTACCAGGGATATACTACAAGATCTCTTCACGTGCTCTCTCTCTCTCTCTCTCTATTATTATTATTATTATTGTTATTATAGTTGTTCCTCTTGTTTCTCTTATCATTCTTGCTGTTTATATTTTATATAACGAACAATAATTAATAATGTATATAATAATAATCTTTATTTGATATTAATATTATCAATATTATTGTTATTATTATGGACGTTATTGTTTGGGTTTGTTTGGGTTCCGTTACTGCTATTATGATGATTAATTTTATCGTTAACGATGTTGTTGTTTATCGCAATAACTATTAATTTGAGTTCTGTTTTCAATGTACCCGGGGGGGGGGGGATTATGAGCAAGCGTGTACAATTTCTACACGGTGCTTTAAAGGGTCTATAGAACCAGAGTTCTCTGACACACAGTCCTCGGGTTCGGTGATACGCGTTTTCATGGCCTTCACAGCGATACATACGCGGATCTCGATGAGTACGTATCGCGATATCCATGTGGTTATAAGGGATATAGGGTTACCTACTTCGGGCCATATAACTCGAGACAACACGGCGGTCGATTGGGGTGGTACGGGGCGAGTTTAACGTTCTCCTCGTATAGGAGACTGGCTACGCAACCAAAATCCATCCCCCGCTTCTGTCGTCCCATGTATTTTCCCTTTAACAACTCGAGCCCTTACACTCGGGCATTCCCGGGGGTACCGGATGCTGTGGATGGCATATCCGCACCCGGTCCCCTATACGACGTAGCCTCTCAGTCACGCCCGCGTTTCAACCATTCCTTTCCGTTCCCTCCCGCGTATTATCCTTGGCTCAAGACAAACAGGGTACCTGCGCCGCACGGCGGTAACCCGAAGCTCGTATTGTGTGCTCGGGGAAACTCCTATCTATACACATTTCAATAACAATAAGGCTACCGCGGTGAGGGGACACCGGGGGGATTGCACCATGACTACCTCAACATCCACAAACCCCCCTCCCATCCCAGAACGTCCTTGGGCTCTCACGTAGGTTATGTCTACAAGGGCTCGTCCAAGTCTCGTCCCTTATGGTACGCTAATTTCGATCGCAACATCGTACTTACCTCCAGGTTTGGATGTGCTTGTTGCAGCACTCACAATAGCCCCATTAATCGCCCTAATTTGCAACGCCGTCAACCGGCCAGCAATGATCTATTTTCAAGGACATTTCTTTCGTTCAGTCCCTCAACACTGTGGTCATTCTCGTCCGGCAGCTCTTTCCCGCCTGAACGGAAGTCATTTCCGTATCCGTTCTTCGAGGGTTAAAACAGAAAGAACCGGACGACACGCCGAAACGGTTTTGACAAATCAACCCTTACGGGTTTTAAATCGGTGCAGCAATTTTGTACGGGACTTCCGTTGTTTTTGAACTGGAAACCCGTGAAATTGCTACTCAGCTTATTGGCTGTGAATTCGAAATGAGGTTGTTCAGCCTTATGGAAAGTCATCTTTCCAGCGGCTCGGAGCATTGGGAAAAATCATTTCTTGAGGGATCGTGGAGCTTTCGGAAAGTTCAAAACTTCACGAAAACTTCGAAAGTTGGGCGAAGTTTATGAAACTTTTGGGAAATCAAAGGAAATTCCAGGAAATAAAACAACCACGACGATGCGGGACGTTCGGGAATATTTATGAAATTTCACAAAATGTGAAGAATTTTGAGAAACTTTCAGGAATTTCAGGAATGTGTATGTGATATCCGAAATGAAACTGTGTCCGTTTAATTTATGAAACTTTCACGAAAATTGACAACTTCACGTGCAATTTATGCGTTATCTAGGAAATAAAAAAAAAAAATCTGCTTCATTTATGGAACTTAGAAAAAATAGTAAACTTCGTACAATTTTCTGGAATTTCTATACAGAACGGAGTCAACCGCTTATTTTAAACTGGTCCCAAAAAAATGTTATGTGAGCCCCAAACTGATGAAAACGCTTACATTCCGTATTGTTTAGTCGCGAGTGTTATGAAAGTATACTTCCCTTATAGGTACATGGTTGTAAAAACTCTCGACGTGAAAATAGATCGTGAAATCTTCAATAGGTGCGGAACGACAAAGAAGGGTCGTTACTCTGAAAGTGCACAGCAAAAGCTCAGTGGCGCTGCCTCGGTTTGGCTGAGTCGACTTGTATAGTTGAAGAAACCGATCGCCGAACGAAAAAACGGACAAAGAAAGTGGAACCGAACAAGTCTGCTTTGAGTTTCGGGCATGGACTAACGTAGATAAGACGTTTCTCACCCTTCGGAGACCCTTCTCACAAAACTCTAATCTCGAGTCAGATATAGTTCCGAACGCTTTAAGAACTCAAAGGAACTCTTGAAAAGGGGACTTTCCACTCCCTGTATCTGTCAATTTAAAATATCACCCCTACATTACATACAGGGTGAGAAGGCACTCGGAAGCGGTGAAAACTATACATTTTGAGCTTTGTTTTATCTATTTTGATGTGAAAATTGCGATGAAATTGGTTTTCGAAAATATTAACATAAATATGACAAAAATGTACCACCAGAGCTCAAAATCTTATCGACCGTCAAGAAAATTCAATTCAACGATTTTCCGACTGGCGGTGCAGCGGCTCGCATTCTCCGTTCTCACCGACTGCGCTTGCATCCTTCCGAAGTATCAATATATTTTTTGACATGTTACTTGTCACTTGTTCACTGCGCGAATTCGTAACCTCCGTCGCTACGATAGCTACCGTAAGCTGCAGCAGGAAGAAATGTCCAAAAAGTATTCTAGAAAGGGTTTTCCAATTTTCCCCACTTTAATTTTGCACTTTTAGCAAAAACTCGGGCATATTCGTAATCAGCAGAATATTTCCGATCAAATAGACACTTTTAAGAGGTTAAAAACGGAAAAAAAATATTTTCGACTTCCCCGGCCACTTTTCCGAAATCTTGAAAATCACGAAATTTCAAAAGGTCATAAGGTGAGCTTCTCGTATGCTATGGAGATTCAATAGGAGTGTTTGGAAAAGGGTTTTGCCTGACTTAAATAATGGCGTTGGATTCGTACCGATATCTTTTATAGTTTTCCCGGAAAGTCCACTCGAAAAATCGCAAAAAAAGATGCAAAGGGGTATGTATGGAAAAATTTGCGAAAATCGATGGTCCAACTTTGAAATTCTGCCAAAAATCTAAAAACCATCGGATTTTAATGATTAAAAAAGCACTTTGAAGAGAAAATCATAACGAAAAGATTGAGCACCAAGTGGAGTTCCAAATTCCAAAGGGAAAAAAGTTATCGATGATTCAGTGAAGAAACGTATTTTGCCCAAAAATCGAAAAAAAAATTTTATTAAAAAATTTTTTTTATAGATCCTTTACGATGTAATTTGATGCCCTGAACACGAATCTACCATTAATTTTCCCAAAAACCCAAAATTTCTGTGAAAAAATCGTAAAAAACACCTTAAAACACGTTTTTCTTTGCTTCGTCCCATGCTGTTGACAAAAATTTCATGATTTTCGTAATCAGCGGAAAATTTCCGATCAAATAGACCCTTTTACGAGTTTAAAAACGGAAAAAAAATTTTTTTCGTCCTTCCGGGCTGCTTTTCCAGAATCCCAAAAATCACGAAATTTCAAAAGGTCGTAGGATAAGCTTTTCTTGTGCTACGGGGATACATTTAGAGGGTTTGGAAAAGGTTTTTGCCTAACTTAAACAATGGCGTTGGATTCGTATCGATGTCGCTAATATTTTTCCCGGAAAGTCCATTTGAAAAATCGCTAAAAAAAACGCAAAGGGGTATGTATGGAAAAATTTGCAAAAATCGATGGTCCAACTTTGAAATTCTGC
>JAPYZI010001117.1:0-36058 GCA_030523105.1 Ophioninae sp. A BG-2022a | reverse complement strand
TGGTCAAAAACAAATTTTTAATTATGAGTGATCAATAAACATGCACGCAAAGTATTCACTTCCTACGCGTGTGGAGTTGCCACACACACAACATTTTTTATGTCTTGCTATCTAATCCCAAATACTGTTTTCATGAATTTCGGAGCTCGAAGACGCCAAGAGAATTATTTTTATATATTTTCATAAGATAATATTTTATTTTATTTTATTAGTTTTATTTGTTTTTTTTTTCTTTCTCCACCTATATCGTCTTTTTTAAAAAACTTCGATATTTTATATTTTATATAAAATATCGCCCTATCGATCAGATTCTCAAGTCATGGTGTTTTTTTTTTTGAGTTCTAAAACGTTTTCAAGAATTTGATATCGACAAAATTTGACATCACGCGTCATTGCGAGTTAAAATTTATGATACACAATTGGATATGTCTCTTGTCCTTTTTATTATTTAGTACAACAGCAGCGACGACAGTGAACGTCGAGAAGCCTCGTTCCTACGTGATTAATCGTGCAGACCCTCTTTTATCGGTTGCATCGTGATCTCGGAGTTGACGAGTGTTTCGGGGAACTCCCATAATTCGCATTGTTCAACCAAATTAGTGCAACGTACGCGTGAAATGACTTTTCTCGTCGTTCAAATTCCTCGTCCCGTATTATTACTCCCTAAAAGAAGGCCGAGAAATTACAATCTCGAGATATCCCATTTGTATCGTCCCCCACTTCGTTTTCATCAACGAATCCGTCATAACGAATAAACACGCATTGCCGCGAAATACAATATGACTATATTCTCTGGATCGTTTACCCGCTTTTTCCAAAATTTAGACACAATATTTTTTTCATTAAACTGATATAAAATATTAAAAAAACAGCAATATTGATAAACGATTTTATTACTGGATAATTCGTGTTTATATAAAATATTAGTATATATTATGATACCAATAGCATAAGGGAAAACGTTTGTTACGAAAGCAAAGAAAGACTACATTCGTACAAGCACCGGGAAAGCCTATAAAGGTTTCGATAATCCAAAAAAAAAGTTGGTGGCGGTGTGATACGACCTTGCTCACATTGCATATACGTTCGAGATAATTCTAGCCGTTGGGAAATGTAATATTTTTTTCCGAAGAAATCGATACTTGGGTATTACCTTACCGGCCCGTAACGTTGTTACATATGCACGTTTGTTGGAGTATACCTGAGGCACTTTCGATAGTGTCGCGCCCTCGACGCGTTACGCAAAAAGTCGCTTTCCAATTATTGTTTGGACAATTAATCAAATGAGGGAGGAGACCCTTCTTTTGTTTAATTATCTTAGAATAGACTTTTTGTTTTAGAACAAACTGCCAAGAAACATCATTATGACAATTGACATCAATTATGGTTAATGTTAATTCGATTAATTATATTGATAATTTAATTAATTTCCAATGTCGGCCATAATATTAATTTTAATGATGACCGATATTGATTAAACAATCATAGTAATTATTGATTAATAAATCATTTTAATAATGAAATAAATTCTTAAATTATACGGTTCAATTTTAATACACTCTGCCAAGAAAGATCAGTATGACAACTGAGATCGGTTATGGATAATATTAATGTTTTAATTAGTTATTTGTAGTGATTGACATAAATTAATGAATCGTTCATGTCGACGGTAATTAATATTAATTTTATTAATGACCCATATTGATTAAATAATCACAGTAACGATAAAAAAAATAAAATAAGACCGATTATAATTGTGCTACTTTGAAAATTAAAAAATTAAACAGTTTGATTTCAGGTTCGATAACTCTCTCTTTTCCTACCCAATCGGATAGCCAATTACTGCTAATAATCGTCGCTAATTGCAATTCGATTTCGTACATTGCAAACTGGCCATTATAATTTCAGATCTTACACAATGGAGCCCAGTCTTTTTTTTTTATTGACAATAATTACTCGAGGTTCTTTCAAATCGACCAGGTGATTTGTGAAGAACGAAAGAAAAAAAAGGAAAATTAACAAAGCGCGACAAGGCCAAGATGGAATTAGCCTACAAGTGCTTTGCGTCGTCCTCACCGACGACGCAAATGCTATGCTAATAAGAGGCATTAAGAAGCTAATCGAATCAACATTCGCCTACATATATTGGTGAATTATAGTAACCGTAAGCTCGCGAATGGCATTTCGCCTGAATAAGAATTCATTCGAATTATCTTCTGCCAAATCAATGAACCGACCAATTGGAATCAATCAACGAAATAAAATAACTGAACGTGTTAATGAAAACAATAATGTGTGAAAAAATGTTTCCTGTGAAATGTCGTGAACGAAAGTGGACGAGAAAATTCCCATGGCGAGCTTTTGCGCTAATACAATTTTCAAATGACTATTTTTTAATTGTTATTATAAATGGAATTAAACATTTATATATAGATATGTGTGTCTGTGTTTAATTATATTTATAATTATCATTTTTTTAAGTCATATATATATATATATAGCCACAAATAAACTTTAAAAAATGATCGATTTTAATTTAGTATTTTAAGAATTTTTATACAATTCTATTCATAGTGGTTATTCTATCGGACCAAATTTTTTTCCCGTTTTATTTATTTCCATTGCATGTAATAAAATTAATTCTACGCCCACGAGTTCTTATTATTTATTATTAATTTTTTAAAACTGGTAAAAATGGGACAAATTTTTTCATGTTTTTTTTTCAATCTCCGTCGATTTAACATTAAAAAAAAAAAATTTTTCTATATGTTTATTGGGGGATCGATTCACCTGATCCTTGGAAAAAACCATCCGCTTTCCACTTTTTACCTCCCGAACGTAAACGCTATTTTTGAATGACGAGACTATTCACGAAATCAATGAAAACTAGCCGGAAATTCAATCGATCAAGAACCAACGCACCGAAGTCATCACTGTTCAAATCCAAATTCTGACTAAAGTTTCGTAACCCGGGAAACTCAAATTCTCTCCAAACCAGCAAATAGTAGCGAAAAATAAAATTCATCAATTGCTCCATGATTTATAGGTCGTGCGGGTAAAAGGAAAAGCAAAAAGAATCGAGCAAACGAAACAGAATAAATAAAATTCACCAAACGTGAAAACAAAAATGCAGAAAAAAAGCAACGAAAAAGAAAGAAACATTACCGAACTGTTCGTATCGCAAACACCACTTTACCATCTGACGATATCTCCTCTGACACTTCGTGACGACTCAACGATAAGACTATCCTCGTTCACATAATGACAATGATCGGAGACCCGCTTTAGTCACACTCGAACAATGGAAATTGCAGCAAAATTCCAACATTTAATAAAAACCAAAAAAAAAAAAAAAACAAAAAAAAAGCACAGTCATACGAGAATCACTGAGACACGGGGTTTCGCTTCTACTTCGCCGGGAACTTCAAATCGTCACAAACTCGTCCACAATCGTTCGCAAACCCGAAAATTAATCCCGTATCAGAATTATCAATTTACATTTTTTTGTTTTTAATTTTAATATCTTTCATTCTTTTTCGATTTTCGATTTTCACAAAATTCACAATCGATCGTGCGGATTTTTTTTTTTTTTTTTCGTTTTCGACGCGGAAGAGAAAGTACGAGAAGAAAAAAGTAGACTAATGAGGAAGAAAGAAAAAAAGGGAGACACGTATCGTGAACGAAGTCTCCGTAGTGACTGAGGGTCTGGAATAACGTGGTGGTCCGCGCGGTGCTGTTAAAACTCGCGGCGAGACGGAGACAGAGATGAAGAGGAGGAAGAGGCAAAGGAGGTGGAGGAGGAGTCGAATACAGAACAAGGTATCCACGTGAGTTTACTCCCGCGAATATTACAACTCTCCGTCTACATTCATAAATACGAACACCTTCACAAAAACTCACGCCCAAACGTACATACCTGATACGCGTGTGTGTGTATAAATTTGGACATATGTACACGGCATTCCGAGTAAGCTCGACGGGACCGAGAATGTGAGAATATTTTTAATTATTATAACTATTTGTGATCACGATTCGACTCGTATCGTTGCAAAGTGTGAGTAAAAAAATATATTGGATAAACAATTTTAACCGATGGTAAAATTCCGTTGATAAATCTGGAATTTGTTAAAATTTTTGTTCCCTGATTATGTATTATTACACACGAAAATAATATACGCGTATATATTGATTAAATCTATCGACGACAAGTAAAAATTGAATATTTTTTCACCAATGATCAAGAAAATCCTGCTGAACGACGAGAATATTAATTACCCCATTTTTCTTTTTCAAATTTGTACTTTCAATGAAAATTAGAAATGCCTTTATCAAAGGACTAGAAAGTTTCGTAAGACTTCGATATTTTTTTCGAGAATTAGAGGTTTTTGTTATCTTCTAAGATTCTAAATTATGAATTAGAAGTTTATAAATAAGATTGCACGTTATAAAAATGTTTTTGTAGAATTAGAAAAACATGTTTTCTAAAAGAAGAATAAAGCTTATTTCAAAAATTAGGATAACCTTTTTAGAATTTCGAATTCCAAATGAAATATTTTACTGAATGAAAAAAATCTTTTTCCAAATTCACGCGAACTGTGCATATATTTTTTTACGCAAAATATTTTTGTGTATTTCCGTTTGGATAGGAAAAGAACCTTGGCAAATATATCAGAAAGACCGCCAATATCCTAAAAATATTGATCGTATCTGAACGTACAATCTCAGCCCTGTAATAGATTCGATTAGTGAATCCAAAGTTGTCGATCTCGGAAACAAATTCGATGAGGTTGTTCTTCAGCGCACCATGAAAAAAAAACCCGGGTCATTATCCTGTCAATGAAACGTCGAGAGCCCCATACAGGAGTATACGTGTGTTCTGCTTCTAGGTATGTGCTTGTGCAAATAGCTGCAACTGATTGTGTTAGTGGACACATTGTGTTAACTCTGATAACGAGTTACAGGTATATCATATCGGTTGGACCTTCATCCAGTGGCTCTCAACCGCGACTGCCGTTTGGCCCATTTTTCAAAACCTTACAAGTGTCCTAAAAGCCAACGAAAATCAATAAATTACGAAAAATGCAGCAATACTTATTGACGATAGCTGACAATCAAAATAATTTGGAAGACGTTGATGAGTTCATTTTTTTTTTATATTTCTATTCGTCTTTCTTTACGTCAGTAATTCGTCAATTTATGAATTATTTATCAACATGTGATAGATTACATTTAATTGAACCGTTAAATAGACTTAATTCAATGTAATTGATTAAAATATTTACTACACGTCAATTCACGTCATTGATATAATCTATTTTAATTATTATACAGAGCTAATGAAATTAAATTGAATTGTGTAACATATTTAATTCGATGCTATTAATGTAAATCAGTAAATTCAGTTTACCTGAGCATACCCTTCGCTTTCACTCGATCTTTTTCCATTAATATTATCCAATCTGTTTAAACTGTCACGTATCATTGATTTTGTACGGAATGTGTTTTTATTAACTTTATCAGCATTTATTGATTTTTTTTTAATGCTGGCATAATTTACTATGCATTACATCATTAATCTTTGTTCATTGAATCTTTTTTTTCACAAAGTACATTAAAATATCATTGAAGATAAAAAATAATAATTTTTGTGTCTATCGACAATCCCTCAAAGCTTCCTTTGTTGTTCCTTTTTTGAGGTCGTAAATTTCTCGTAAAAATATACGAAAAAAAAGTTGAGTGTTTTTTCTAACTTGAAGAAAAACCAAAAAAGTGGGTCATTACGAAGAATGAATATTCGGTGCGTTCAAAAAATGGAAACTTCAACGTCATGTAACAAATACGTGCACTCCAATCGAATCGACTTTTCCACGACCTGTCGAATGATTAAATTGAATCATCAAAGGATCAAAAATGAAGATATATGATGCATCACTATTGCAGAAGCCGTGACAAAGGAGAACCTCGAAATCGACAAAGTCATGTACATATACGTATTACGCTTTTATTCCTAGTGTGCTTAACTTATCTTCCCGATGGCAGAAAAGTTGCGAATGCTGTTAACGTGACTCACCGTAAGATAAGGAACAAAGCTGCATTATATGTATATTTGTATTCGCGTGGAAGTACATGAGTTCGTGTATTTATATATATATACATACACAAAGACAATCAAGAAATAAAAATTGACGACACTCCGCGACGATTTTTCCTATTAAATAAGCTATTAAATATTATTTAATTTTATTCATTTTTCCTATGAAATATTATTTCTTTTATCATAATAAATTACACCGATTGTCATGAATTTTGAACCATATATTACGACACCTACAGTGACGTCGCGACGGTAAAACGCCCACAGGATAAATCGCATAATTTTTTTGGCAAAAACTGAATTAAAAGTTTATAAAAACATGCAATTTTTTCGTCCATTCTTTTCGCTGTAATTTTGTTATTTTTGCGTGAATATTAAAAACTCTAGTTCAGTCGCTTACCAGTGGTATATTAAGCCTAAAAATTCGACGATGTTCGATTTTAAATGGCGTATTTTTTAAATCCCATTTTTTATTTGATGTGTTTGAAAATATATAAAATATGTATACATTTTTTCTTACGTATTTCAAGAAACAAAGAGGGTATTTATTAAGCCTTACATACTCTACATCGATATTTTTATTGATAATGTTTTTAAAAATTTATAAAAATAGCCTTTTTCGAACGTCCAAAGTACAATCGTGCCTGAAATCAAAAGGAAAAAGAACATTTTCGTGTCGAGTATCAACGCAATGATTGAATGCTTCTCGGGTTCGAAGTATAAAATCGAGGGAAAGAATTTGTGACCGTTGCAAGGTGAGCAACGTCTTACGTAACTTAACAAACGAACGGAACGCCTTGATGTAAATCGAATGACATAATGAACGCACATAACTAAAAGTGCATACTTATACACATTATACGTATATAAATGTGTATGTAAAGACATAAATGCGTATGTGTATGTAAAGTATTCGTACTCATTCGTCCTGTTTCGGTTGATTCAGAATTTTCTGCTGATTCTTTATTTACAGACGATTTTTCGATATTTATTGCTTCGATATACAAAAACAAAATAATTTCACGTAAGTTTAATTTCGATGAGTAAATTTTAGGATTTTTTTGTATTACTGAGAACTCCGGACGATCGTAGGTCAAATCGATGATTTTAAAGCTTGCGAATCGTTAATTATTTATCTTTTTTCAAGAACACATTTTTTTTTCAAAGATTGCAACTTTAATTTTTTTTCGGTCGACCTACACCGTAAAACTGACATCCACCTTTTTTCCGATCCTCATCTAGAAATTTACAATCTAAATATGCGAGATAAAATATTCAAAATAAACATAATGAATTTTGAAAAATCGTTGGCTTCGGTTCGAACTTCAAACGTATCGCAATCGATATCTGCCATTTGCCAATTCGATAAGTAACCGAATTTCACAACTTTGCAACGCAACGAAGAAAAAAAAAATATAGATAACATAAATTCAGGTAATTTACCGTGCAGTCCACTTCTACGTGGGCCTAAAAAATCAAAAACGCCTCAACAACCCAAGAAACAAAATGACGAATTTTCGTTAGCCGGAAGTGACCTTTGTGAAAACCTTTCTAAAGTTTCGATAATTGTTTATTTCATCTCCAAGATGGAAATCGAGAATGAGTCGTATATCTTCAGCACAATGGGACTCGAACATCGAGATATTTCTTATCAATTTTCACACCCGCAGACACATCCGTGATAAATGCTCGCTGGACGCATGCTCATAAAAGGATTCGTGACAAGCTTCGAAAAAAAGATTTTCAAGTTGGAGAAAATTGTCAAGACGAGTCATGCTCGAAAAAAAGCATTAAATAAAATTGCACCACGTAACGTTTCAATAATATTAAGATTTATTTCGAAAGATTTTTAGGGACGGTTTGTTTCGAAAATTAAAAATAGAAAACGTAAAAAGTTTATTGCAGTTAAAAGGTTATAAAAATCCCCGTGAAAATTTGCATTATCGTTGAGTGCATCCAAACCTTTTGTTTCCTCGTTTTCTCTCGCGCCGTTCCGGGCTTGCGAGATGAAGAATGAGAAATCGTTTGTGTCTACTCATGGATATATATATATATATATTTAAATATGCGAGTGTCGTCCAGGCGCGACTGTAAAACGCCCACAGGATAAGTCGCATAATGTCCACGGACAATGAGATTCTGGGGGCATTCATTATATTTTCAAGACGAGAAAAGAGGGGAAGAAAAAACGGTCAGTATGACAAGGAGTACGTCAGTTTGATCAAAGCCACACGCGAGAGCAAAAGTTTCTCGGGATAGTGAACCAAGCAATGTTTCCACAACGTGATAATGATATACACGCGCGTTCGTTGCTAAAATTAATAACATTTGCGTTCCAGAATTAATAACCAGTCAAATGTACCAGATTCCATTAGCGAATATCAATATTAGAAAACAAAAAATTTAATCAAATTCGCATGGAAAATGCCAACTGTTTTTTTTCATGTACAATGGAGCAAAGTACAAAAAATCATCTTTTACGAATTTTCAGCCCGAAAGGATTGAAAGCTTTCGGGGACTGCGAATTATAAATTCACTGAGCTCGAAAGTAAAGCATAATATCGAGACGAATTTGCAATCACGCCAGATTTACGTTTCGGTGTATTATCCGGAGAGCAGGGTTGCTAGACTTCCGGTGTTTACGGGTCGTTCGATGGCTTCGTTCGGTTTATTGATTACCGATTGCTTTGATGTACCGAATCCCCGAGAAGGGTCCGAATTTTTTCGTTGAGCAAGAACGAAGGGGTGATACGACCAACCGGGTTTACCAATCCCTCGCTGAGACAGCAATTGCCTTTTTTCTTCCAACTTACTCGAAGACCTTTTCTTCCGACTTTTTTATTTTGTAGGGACAATGGTTTGGGTAGGGAAATTTATTATTGGATTTTACTAAAAAGAAAAATAGGAATAAAAACGAAGGAGTTGAGGACACTGTTGCGAATGAGTGCTCATATTATTTAATATTTGTTCAATATTTATTCTGATAAATGTTTAGAATTTATTAGAGTAAATTGTTTGAATTGAATCAATTGAATAAATTTATTGTTTCGATTTGTTTGGGATTGATTACTATTTATTAGCATAATTTGTGCACAATTTGTATTATTCTAATTTATATAAAATATCGATTATTCTAATTCATCTTAATATTTTTCAATCCTTATTTCTAAATATTTAAATATTTACTTTTATTCAATATGTCAGTAGGAAAACATAATAATAACTTGGCAAAAATTTGAG
Organism: Ophioninae sp. A BG-2022a; assembly: GCA_030523105.1. Lineage (NCBI taxonomy): Eukaryota > Metazoa > Arthropoda > Insecta > Hymenoptera > Ichneumonidae > Ophioninae sp. A BG-2022a. The sequence goes on along the minus strand of JAPYZI010001117.1, from coordinate 26,724 downwards.
TGCTAATAAATTAAGAAAAAATCATTTTTCCTCCCATTATTATCAATGATAGAACACAAAAATAGAACACAGAAAAAATATTTGGTTAACCTAGACGGTGCTCTTGAATTTTACGATTGTGCGTTACGGTGTTTGGCCTATTAAAAAAATTCCGAGCCGGTCATAAGGTTCAATGGAAGAATGATAAGAAATTAATTATTCAACGCGCGGTGGTCGGAAAATTAATTACGCTGATAGAGCACGAAAAACTGTCAACGACATAAAACGAAGAAAAGACTTTCAAGCATCGTACTCTTGACCCATGCTCTTTTCGTTTCTTTCCCTCGTTTTTTCTGTACGTCTTCCCCCCCAGCTTCCGACATTTTTATGACTCGCTTTTTTCTCATATTTAATTTCAAGCGTGCGGCGCAGCAGAATGTTTTTCAGCGAGTCACGTTCAGTAAAACCGTACGGAAGTCTGCATCCCCGTTCTGCGTGATTTTCGAGAGGCTTCGTGCCAACTCGTGAAATTTCTCTCCTCTCGGCTATCGATAGAAACGGTTTTTTTTTTTCGTTTTTCGATCGCATAAAAGTACGTCGACAAAACCGCATCCCGGTAACATTGCGGATGCGAGAAATGCGAGGTTCGATCAACATGTAAGGTGATTTTTTATTTTTATTGGAAAAGATTTGTTTGTTCATCAATATACGTTTAGTGCCCTTCTCAACAATCCCTTTCAGATATAATAATCGCCAATTATAACACGTATAACCTTAAAATCTAAAAAAAAACAAACTAAATATGCAAAAAGGTTGCTGATGTCCACATATAGTGGAAACATGTGTACCAACGTAACAAAAAAAAATCAAAAATCGAATGTACACAGCCAACGAAATTTGATAAGTCACTTTACTTTTTGAACGAACCTCGTAGAAACGCTGAACCGTAAAAAAATGGCCGTAGGAGCACATATACAGTGGTTAGAAAATAATATTTTCATCTCGCGTTTCTCTGAAATAAATCCCCCGGGATATAATTCCATTTCCAATTTTTTTTATGGTTAGTAAATGCAAAAAAAAAATATTGCCCCTCAACAATGTTCAGACGAACAACGAAGATTAATAAAGAGCTAGATAAAACACAGAAAAAAAGGGAAAGGTTGGAAAAAACTTTTTCAATCATTGTGCATCAGTGTATTCTTTTACGGAGAAAAAAAACTTCGATCGTTACGCGTGTACATCAAATTCATTGTTTTCTCGCGGTGCACGGCATTGCATCAGGGAAGTTCAAAGTTCGACACAATTTTATAATTGGATCGTTTTAGTAATGTTGAAGGTTCGATGGTGAGAATGCACGCTGCATCGCCTGAATGTACACGTCCATAAGTAAAAGTGTCTTCTTTTATCATTATATATTTTATTACGATTTTACAATTATCCATTTTACAATTATTAATTTTTTCACAAATTCAAGTCTTCAATGTTTGATAACAATCCATGAAAAGATTTGAACGTTTTAAATATTTGATTGACCATTTTTAATTGCATTTGGCGAATATCAAAAAACCTCTTTTATTTGATAAATGTTTCTTAACAATAATTATTAGGTATGATCCCGCCTAGAGCTTGGAGGGATTAATACATTCGCTAAGAACGTATCAAGAATTCGGATTTATTTCTCAGATTAAAAAAGAATTCTACGCATTGCCGACGGTCACCGAACTGTAAGTCCGCGACTGAAATCGACAGATGGCGCCGGCATTCGAGAGAGCGGCAACGAGAAATCGATAGCGTAGAATATGCTGTACCGATTGCAGGAAATGGCCATTCGAAGTAACCTGCACGATCGCACGGTGAATTTTCCGTGATAAAGAAGACAGCAGTGGGTCGATGTCACGTCACACGACTAGATTTTCGTTTTCGTTTTTTTTTATTAGTTACAGAATTAATTTCTATGAATATTTTATTAATTTATTTATCTCTTTCTTTCAATATATCTTTTCATAAAACTGAGAATGAAAAACATAGAATTTCTATAGAATATAATGCAAGTTTCTTTCAATAGAATTTCTTTACTCATTTTCAGTATTTTCCATATGTATTTTTCTAACATACTTTATTTGATTTTTAAAAAATTCTACATTCGAATGATCGATTTCTATAAGCTCCAACAATTATAAATAAATTTTCGTAACGATATTTGTAAAAAGAAATAGATAAATTAGAAGCTAATCCCTTTCTCATAATTTATTATTTAAACAATAATAAACATAAAAATAGTAATTGTACACATTTACATTTCACGAAAAATTTGTCGTAACGACTGTAAGTTCGCTTCTTAAATTCCCCACGAAGAAAGGAACAAAGAAGTACGTTTTACTCGATACACCCACGCGATATCCGCTTAATTGCTTTACAGCCAATTTCATTCGCCGAAGAAATTAATTGGCAGATGCTTCGAGATTTATCGGGATCGTTAATGGACTTTCGTCGATTTATACGGCACAGCGAGGCATTGCCTTCAGTCATTAATTTTGGCCCCATGGTGGGAAGACGGGCTGAGAGTATTTTGGAAGAGAAGGAGTATTTTGCAAATCTATTTGTACTATAGGCCTTTGGAGTACGATCCAGCAGTACAATCGCATCTAACCTCGAAAGTGTTCAAACAGCTTTTTGTCACAAATGGATGAAACGAAAAAACAATAGCATGAGTATTTCAAAAGACGGAGATACTCCAAAAATTAAAAAAAAAGAACGTTCGTCATTGAAACAAACTCCCATTGAAGGAAACGATCCAACGTGACGATGAGAAATCTCGAAAATCTCAATCTTTATTAATTATCGAGACATTTTTTGAACAACCCTCGTACGGTTAACTTTTTTGGATATTTAAACAAGCTAACGAATTCTAGCCAAAAACGCTTCGGACTCATAGGCAGAGTACGAATTCTTGCGATCGCGAGTCAAGTTACGATATCGTCATAAAAATCTGTCGTGTCTGGAAGGAGTCGAAAAAGCGCGCGTAGAGACTTTCTCCCGTAGTCGAAGAATCGATATGCCCGTTTTAGATTTTTCGACATCGCGAAACAACGAATTGTCTTGCGTCCTGTCTATCGCGATAAAACGAGCGGGCGCCGAACTCAGCGAAAGGATTTTCAACAGCGGCCACGTTTGCGACCTGCTACCCCGCTGATTTATACGATCGCTGAAAGCCGCGATTGAGTGGCAGCAGCTATGTTTCAAATATGTATGCGTTAACGCCGAATACACTGTAATTGATTGTACACGCGTATACCCGTTTTGATCAAATTGATTATGCGAATACTTCGTGGATGACGTCAGCAATATTATTCAACGAACGTTACACTTATCTTACCTTCTTTCAAATTATTACCATTCCTACAATGATAATAACCAACAACGATAAAAATTACATCGAGAATGGGAAAGGAAAAAAAATCGTTCGAAAATATATATCAATTGTTGATCTATAAAAGACGATTTTGTTTTTTAGAAAAATATAATTTGGGGGGCCGATCAGAATGAGAAATAAACCCAAACAAATCCTGCAATTGCGAGCCGCGAACGCGATCTCCGCGACGCTCCGCAAGAATAGAAAAGATCCGCGAGATTCCTCGAGCACTCTGCGGTAATAAAAATGATCAGCAATGCGGAAATTCGTTCAACCGGGGACGGGATCGCCGGCGTTCACCGAGCAAACTCCGCGGTTCGTCGTTCATGCACAGTCGACATGAACGTCGCAAATCGAAACGATTCAAGCTTTGGTTAATAATTTTATAAACTATTATCAACTATTATCGACTAAAACTAAACCTCAGGGAAAAAAGGGGCAGGCCTGAAACGAAATTATATTTCAAAATTATCTTCCTTAACAAATTACTTACTACAAAAATCCAGATCTAGAGTCCAGTCTGTAGACTTTTCGTCTTTGTTTGGGTTTGTTTGGGTTCCCTCTTCATTCCACACTAAAGTTGTTTTCACTTGAAAATAGCAAAGAAAACAACGGCTCATTCGGACTCGAATGGAATTCGGGATAACTGGAAGTTGATTTATTTTGGAGACATAAGCGGTAGTTTCGATTTGCCGGATCCCATGAATAGTCGCAAAACACTGATCGAAGTTGCTACATTGGAGGGTCGATGGATTTGCCCCAAGATTCCTTTACGTAGACGACGAATTTTGGTTGATCGAATATAATACCGGATGGCTTCGGAGGGAGAGGGAATTTACTGGATATTTTCATCTGTTCAAGAGACCCCTTCCCTCTCGTATCAACCCAGTTTCGTCTATAGTGACAGGGAAACATGTTTCGCTTGGTAGAATCAATGTCTACCCGATACATCGGAAGGCCCGATCGTCTCTTATCCGTCAGCCTGGAGAGTCCTTATCTCCGTTCATTTGGAACGATCGATTTTCAATCAAGGACATTCTTTCGATACGAACACGAGAGTCTTTTTTTCTTTAGAAAACGTGAACGTGTATTTTACTTTCCTCTCTTGTTCTTCGCTGATGGCCATACCATGTGGAAAATAATAAAAGCATTTTACTTGGCATGTACGCGTCATTAAAGGTACTGATCACCATTGAAGGATCGAATCACTATTAAAGGTTGTGATAATTGACGGATCGTTGAAGGTTCTCATCATCATTAAAGGATCGGATAATCATTGATGGACCAGACCATCATTGAAGGATACACTTATCATTAAATACAGAATATGTTCATGACCACACCGTAAAACAAAATGCGAAACGGATCCATGAAATACGTATCCACTAAAAATGTAATTAGTTTAAGGATTAAGTAACGCGCAGTTTCACAGAAAACGGAAAAAACATCAGCCAAAGAGATGAAAGTACGAATGACGAACGATGATGAAACGAAATATGGTATTGCAAATTATTATGAAATATATTTCTCGTGTCACATTAATTGATTAAAAAATTATGAAATCTTGATCGGTCGTAAATCAAATTCATGAACAACTGAACGAAAACCTAATTCCGAAATCGTTTTGTGATGCCTCGAACTGTTTGCGAGAATCAAACGGTTTCTTAAATGAGAGTGGCTATTAGGACGACAGCTTTGAAGCGAAATGGCGATCGGGAACCTCGAAAACATGTACTTATCGACCAGGCGTCGTTCTCTTTTCAGCCTGGTCGGTTTAGACCGGGATGCTACGAATCTCGGCTACTTTGACAATGAGTGTCCTACGGGTCTGCCCTTATTGTGGAGTTTGCCTCGTTGAAACTCCGCCCCGACAGTTTTCCGATACCGTTTCCCACGTTTACGGATGGTCTAGCTGCGGTAGAAAGCTTTTTCGAACAAAACCAGAAAAAAATCGTGTACGGTTGAGAGCCCCGAAGACTGTACAGTAAACTACAACTGGTCCTGGTACAATATTCTACATCGCGTGGAAAACATAGTCTGCTTAGAAGCCGAATCAGTGCACAGACTCGAGTCCATTTCTCGACGAGAAATCTGCCAGCAACTATACGCAAAATGATTCACATTCGAGATTTGATTTTTCATGTCAATTATTACAGCAAATTTGTGGCCCATTTTTAGATTGGCATTTTTGGATTATCACCGAAAAATGTTTACAGTTGTATTGAGAATTGGTAATAGTCAATACTAATTAAATGTAATATTGAATCAAGCATTAATCGAATTGATTGTATAATTCATATTTTCATTCCAGAATAACATTTTTAATAACTTTAAGGCTAGTTAAAGTTCGTGTTGTTGGAATGCAATGAAAATAACAATTATTCCATTGCAAAAATTACGTTGCCTGATTTTTATCACGAAAATGACTATCGTCAAATCCTTCGAATATACTGCGTCCGGAATAATGTAAACATAAATAGCAGATAGCATTAGTGACTGTATTTCGGGAAACGTGCGGAAAATTTGGAGGTCATTGGAACGTATGTGATAGCTATTGGCATGCAAAAGGCTCGTGTGCTCAGCACGTGTTTACGGGAGGCATGGTGGTAATATTGCGTACTATGTAGGCTTAAGGCAGAAATATGTCAGTATATATATATGTATATATACATATAGATACATCGTAGAAGATATTTAACGTTGCGGACTTTACGAGACCTCAAATTTTATATTCTAAGAAGTACTGATTAAATATTCGAGCCTCCAATCGTCAGAGTGAAATAGTACCCAAATGTCAGATGGTCGCTGGGTAAAAGAAAGATTCTACGAGATAGCTTAATCCTTCGAATTCATTACTGGCTAAATAATAATCCCCGAGGCGAATTCATGAATGATTATTAATAGTTTTGTAAATTTATATTTCTATATTTTCATTATTACATATTTTTATATTTTTATTATTTTAATATTCTTATTTTTTATCAATAGTTATTATAATTATCATGATTAAATATAGCACTATTAACAGTTATTATATATTTAGCAATTTGCATATAGCAATAAAGTTAACACCATGTAACTAAAAGTCAAATTATGAAAAAAAAACGATCGATTCAATGAAAAGCTCGTTGTGATGCTCATTGTCGTCACTGATTTTTTTACTAGTTATTATTATTATTATTATTATTGTTTTTCAAAATCATACCTATTGTTTTATTCAAATGAAAAAAAAAATGAAGAAAGTAAAATTCATAGATTTCTATATTAAAAGGAATAGTAATAATAATAACTTTCGGGAAGGTTGTTACTATTATTATTATTATGGCTTGAGAAAATAAGACCTGCATTTACCAGCCAGAAACGTTTCCTTCTTTTTTTTGTTTTTAAGTACGCCTCCTGCCCAATAACTCGTACGAAACTCATAAATATTAGTACGAATGATTTGAGAACAAATAGCTACCGTCATTGTTAATACTATTTCAGGTTATAGTCTAGACTGCCGAGCCCAGATTTTTGATGGAACGATCGTTGCATGAAATCTCTTCGAGTATCTCGAACACATTGCTAAATCAACGTATCAACGATCGAACATAAAAAATTCATAGGGTCTTCATAAATGCACGTATTATTGTAGAAGTGTCGTATCGACGATATATTTGTGTTAAAATAATACGTGTGAAGACATTTGCATGAGAATTGTTGGTGGAAAGAACTACGAGGAGGTTTTAATTTTTCGTGTTACTTTTGATTCGTCACCGAGGAGATTCATCACCGAGAAGGTACGAAGAGTTCAAAGACGAGAAGAATGCCAGCGGGGAGAAGGGAAAGGCGCGTAAAATAGGGGAAAAAGTGGGGGATATCGGGTACGAAAAGTGTACCTGCGTTCTCGAGACCTCGGGATTTCGTACTTCTCTCTCGCTCTATTACCGGAACCACGTGATCGTCAAGCTTCAGCGAAGAATGCCAGATCCCGAGTGATTCACTAAATTTCGATGCCATTCATGTATGTGCTGTTCCATGTAAAATACAAACATTTTTTTCGAACTCTGAGAAAAATCTACGACAAAATTACTAGCAAGTACTAAAAACTTTCGAGCAAGCTTCGAAAACAACTTGACAAAAAACTTTATTGTTATATAATGATAATTTGGACTTTTATGGATTGCGTAATTTTTATCCGTGCGTTATATATGTACTCAGACTATGTATAGAAATGAGCAATGTAATATAAATATATAAATAAATAAATAAATAAATATATATATATATATATATGTATATATATATAAATATACAAAAAGAAAATACACGTTCTGAGCGAAATACGTGGGATTACCGAGAGGTACTGGCCCTTTGTCGACACGCTCGTATTTTTGACCTGCTTGTCCACCATCTGCCACTTGTACCTACGCGAAACATTTGAGAATTTCTACGAAAAAAAATCACTTCCAAAACCGCCCCCAATGCCTGGCTTTCTTGGATCCTTCCTTCCAAAAACTTTCAAATTCCTTCCATTCTTCCTTTCTTTCATTGTTCCTTGAAATTTTCACGCGTTTGCGACCGCATGGGATCATCAAGACGCTCCCGGATCCGGCAACTTTTCTTCAACGGACGATAGTTGGCAGAAGTTAATTGGCGATTAAAGTTTTATTCACTTTTTTACAATGAATATTTTTTGCCAGATTTTTTTATGATTTCAAAAAAGTTTTTCGCGTTTCTCGATTTGCACGTGTTCTTTTTTCTTATTCATTTACCAAAATTTGTTTTTTTTTTTCGCTATTCATGTATCAAAATTTGTTCTGTTTGTTACTTGTTTATCACAAATTTTTCTATTCATCATAATCGTCGGCTGGATGTATATTCGATAGAATTTGGATATACAAAAAAGATCGTTGACTGACTAATAATGATTATTTTTCAAGGGTTTGGAAAAACTATTGCAATCATGATAACTGTTCGAAATTATTCAAATACGAAAAAAAGAAAGTTGAATAATAACGCAGAACGATGTACTCGAAAAAATGATGAAAAGCCTGGTTTATTTTTTTTCTCAAGGACGTATCCAAAATCCGGAATAATGCGGGTTGAAAAACCAACCCTCGCGATTCTGACTTGTATCAAGAAGAGCACTCGGAACTCGTACTTTATTGACCTCTCGCGGTATCTGAAAACTGTTTCAAGCGTTTTCGATAGTAGCTCGAGTGTTTTAGGAAAGAGTGTTTAAAAAAAAAAAGAGGATCATCTTGTGTAACGAAAACGATCAATTTTTGTACTTTTCGAAATTTTCTCAAACGAATTTGAGCTACGAAAAATGCCGGCATGTTTCAGGTTTTTTATTTGGTAATTTACAAAAATATATTCTGTATAACGATAAAAATAATTCAGTAACAGAAAAAAATTCGATGCGTTGCAACGATGTAGGTAAACTTCGACTCCGTTGATTCGAAGTATGCCTAATGTATGTCCGATAGTAGTTATTCATATCTCTATATCAAAATTATATAATTTTCATAAAACGAGTTCTGTCCTGAAGTATTCGAATCAAAGCTTGTCTCTGCAGAATCGATCTTTTTTTTTCAAATAAATTTGTTTCCGTAATGAAAGGCGGATCTTATACAAAAAAAAACCCCAAAGAATCAAGAAAAAAACTCGGAAAAGTTAATATAAAAGAGAAAATTTTAAAAAATGATGCATCCTACGAAAATATCTATAAAAAAATGTTGCAAGCATAATCTTACGTTCCATAAGCTTAGTACTATTTTTCTCAAGTTAACGCGAGGCACGTTCGAATGCGTTTACGTGCCGAGAAAAGATCATCCCTGATTACGATGGATTGCACGTACACGAATGACTCGAAACTGGAGTAAAATAGAGCGAAAGAAAGAGAGAGATTGGGGGGGTGGTTGCGGATGAGATACATCGGTGTGTATACGAATACGTACAGGCGCGGACCTACATTCGTACTCGAAGAGAACTGTTACTAGTATGAGTCCAATGAATTGGCGACCGGAAGTCATGCATGGAGGAAACGATTTGCGGAGGCCACCCGTATCCGAGGAACTCTTCGCGGCGCACTCAATTTTATTATTGCTTCAAGCAAGCATCACACAAGAGCCGCAAGGAAATAAGGAATCGAGCACCCGCGGGCACAGCTGTTGCATGTGTATTATGTTTTTACAGTCGTATCATATATATAAATTACACATAGATATATTAGGCGTAGTAAAAAGAAATCCATTATTTTCGAGAAAATAATTTAGACGGTTTTAGTTATCTGTAACGCGAGATACAGATAACTAAAACCATTTCGTGACAAAATAATGGATTACTTTTTACTACCCCTGATATATATATAAATATATATATTTTATATTGCATGCATTCGCATATATACATTTTCAAATGAATTGATTTATTATCTGCAATTATAATGTGCATGGAGACGCGTATGCGTCAATGTTAAACATCCAGGGTTCCCATTATTTATCACAAACCAAACATCATCGCAAAAAAGCTTCGCGAAAGAAGTTTCACCGTTGACAGTATTGCAGATTCATTATTCGTGCCATTACTGGGAGGTTGGCAGTTGGATAAAAACGGCAAATAAAACGAGGCGGACGCGTTAATCAGAGGGCGGCGATACGATTTTACGAATCGTAACGAGCAATATCCGGCGGCGGTGTTACGTCTATAAACACCGAAAATTTTCGACACGATCCATCCACGGTACAGACGCACACAACGAAGTCACGGAGAAGAGAATTAAAAGATATTTCATGGTGATTGCAGATCATAGATTCGGCGCATTATATTTTTTTATCATGGGGATAAATATTGATAAATATTCAAAACTTTTGACAAGTTATAATCTTGAAATAAAAACTTTCCTGTGACGCTTTTTATTGATTATCCGTTGACAAAACCTAACTTCCGCTTCGTCTGTAGTCGTCGCGAAGTGCACTACAAAGCGCTGAACGACGGCGCAAGGAAACCGTGATAAACTAGTAACGGAATATATGGTACTATTCTGATTGTCTAGTGCGCAGAATTTTCTCTGGTTAAGTTCAGAAACCCCCTTTCCCTTTCTTTTATCCGCCAATCGAGCTGTAATTTCGCGCAGACCTACGTTTCGATATTTAAAAATAACTCCCGAAAGAGTTTTTGACGACTAGCAATTATTTTCGAGATATTGAATTTTTACGTTTTTCAGTCAGATTCCAGGCCAGATTATAAAAATTCAATAAATTTTTGTAACAAATCTCGTATATCATCCGGCGTGTGAGGTCGATTTGTTAGTTTGAATTTGTTTGGTATAGGAGATGCGCAGTCGAATAAGAAACTTTCAAAACTCGATATTTCGAAACTATCGCTTGTCACAAAAAATCGTTATAGGTGTTTCCTCAACATGTTAGAAGGAAGGTTTATGCAAATTTTTAATTTGATCGGAAAGGAAGGTCTTTTTGGAACCTCATCCTTTTTCACTCAAATTTTGCGTTGTTGGATTTCAACGATAATTTTTTTCGGTTCATTATTCTCGTTATTACATAAAATTAAAATTTCGCAAATTTCTTGTGTATCGAAAGCTTTTGGACTATAGTGTATATAATGGGAGAATGATTTATAATCCCGATTAATTTATCGAGCTCGTGACGATCCTTTCGTGTTACACAACGATAAATTAGCAATCTCATGAATATGCAAATTGCCATGTACGAACGTTGAAAATAATATATCGCTTTGCATCATAACGAAAACAAAAAAGAAATAGAATAAAAAGACAGCGTGCACGTAACGATGTTCGAACGTCCACGAATCAAAAGGTTCGTTTTCACGGTTGGGGAGACGAGAAGCGAGTCATTTTAAACCGATTTTCATCGTGGCAAAAAAAAAAGTAGAGTGGACTTGATTGAAGCGATCTTGGAACGTGTTTGGTGATATTGCGTCGTGGCTGATCAACAGCGGTGAGTCCTCTCGAGGATCAATAAGAGAGATGATACAAGTGGAGGACATTCATCAATAAATTCATCCCATAATCGGCTATTCAGGGTCTCAACGTGTGTATCCATTCGCCGATTAATCTGAACGACTAATAGTGAAAATTAATAGTTAAGACATTTAACCCAATCTCTATTCTCTATTTTATTAATTGACGAATAAAAATTGTATAAATTTACCGTCTCTTTTGCTTTACTCGAATCATAGACATCAAGCCCACAAATTTCAGTGCGAAATCATGTTTTTTTTTTTTTTGAATCGTCGGAAAAATACATATAAATAAATTGTTTCCCGAGAAGAAAAAGAGTTCTTATCGCAGAAGTCAAAATACTTTGGTCAAAGTAGTCGAAACGCTTGCAGCGTTATTCATAATCGTAAAAAAAAAACAGTCATGATATTAGGAATATAAATCGTAAGTTGGTGAGTCGCCTGCTTTCGATCTACCACGAGTAATCGCGGAATATGCAACGAGTACCGTACGATACAATTTCGTCGATTTCATTAGAATTGGTTGTCGTCAGTTCTGGATGATCAGATCGTCCTACAGAATTAATTAGTAATAATGAATACGAATAATAACATTTTTAAATGCTAATCAATATAAATGATGAAATAATCAATATTAAATAGAATAATCGAAGAATCAGTCCACAACAATTCATTCGTCCATAATGGGTAATTAAGTAGTCCGAATAATGATTAGTCCGTAATTAGTAATTCAATGAAATTAGTCATTATAAGGAATAATACGAATATAATTAATCCGTTCTGCAAAAACGATTCTTTCGGCTATATGCTCGCGGAATAAAAATTCGTAGTTTGCAAAAGTAAGTGAGAGTTTGATATCGAATTATTTATAGGAATAAGTACGAAACCGATGTTGTACCTGATCGCCCGGCATAATCCCGTTCTCCCCCAGATTCAACAATAAACACGAGACTCAATTGCCTTTAAACGAAAGGTTCGTCCTACTGTCCCGATTTTTATAATCCCCTGCAATTATCGAGGGCACGTGAATTATGTATCCGCAAATGCGAGTATTACCGGTACGAGAGCTCTGGGCCTTGACACGAATATGTCTCTCACTGAAGACGCAGACAGACGCATGCGCTCGGGTAAAGAGCCAAACCAAAATATGTGTATGTATTTATATGGGAAATTCCGTATAAATTTCACACGTGTTTCTTTGTGCACTGAATCATAATACGAGAATCCCTAGAAAAGAATTCCCCAAGACGTATCCCTTCGATTTATTCATTTCGATTAAGTCTTTTTTATCTTTGATTTATTAACGATTTTGATTCAGCGAGCAACAACACATTTAAATCGAAATTAATGCAAAAAACAATATTGTGAAAATATTTGAAAAAACATGACGTTGAAGTTTGGATCTTTGAAACGTAAAGAAAATATATTTTTTTTATTCAATAAATTGCCTTCCGCAGATTCAATCGACTCAATGTGCAGGCAAACATTTTTGTAAATTTTTGTTTAACGATTTTCACCAAAAATATGCAATATATAATTGACGATAATAATCAAAAGAAAATAAGAAGAAAAGTAGTTCCAACGATGCAAACTTCAAGCTCGTGGAAAAAGATTTGTACGGAAGGGCCTTTGTGATACGCGCGATTACAACTTTTCGGAATGAATGAATTTGGGAAGAGCAGTAAAGAAATCCTTTTCCATCACTACCCGTGAATATAAAATACACGCATGCGCGCACCGTTTTTCGTTCCTCGTGGCGTTTATCTTTCTTTCGGGGTCTCTTCATGGTCTCTATTTCGGTCCAGACGCTAACAATTCACTTTTCGTTAGGGGAGCAAATTTATTTTGAGCTTGTACTCGATGGTTTTCCCACATCAGGCTTACGCACACGAAGAGGCAGAAAGATTCCGATGTTCCTTATACCGTATGGTGTTACAAGATGCGGGAAGGCACGTCCGCCTCGATAAACTTCCGTTTTCTTCCTACCTATATGTCTCAGAGTGCATCCGAACAAAATTTTTCGAAAGTTCTAGCGAAAGCGAAGAAGTGGAAGGTTTCGTGATTCCTACAAATCCCCCTCACAAATCCTTCGACAAATTGGTCGTAAATTACCTCGCTGGGCTTTCAGGAAGTCAATTATTGTTGAGCTTGTAACATCGATGCGCTAAGATTTTATTTCCCGATCTCTTTATTTTCGTTTGTCCAAAAAATGTAAGGTAACTGACCCATGTGAGGTCCATCTTATTTGTTTATAAGTATAAAAAAAACTATTATATTGAAATATAGTGAAATAAAACAAAAATGAAATAAAACAAAAATGTTTATTTAATCATTAATTCAATAACCAATCAATATTACTAATAATTATGGTTCAGCAAACAATGTTCAGTATTAACTATAAGCTTTCTTTAAAAAAGTGTTTCTTATAAATAGGCTGCTTATAAATAGGCTGCTCAAATTTTATAAATCGTCCGTCACCTTTTTTTCATTTGAATAAAAAATACTGAGACACAAATTTCAGTGACAAATCAATATTTTTCGCAATGATCGAAAAACTATGCGCATAAACGTTGGCCGAGAGAAAAAAAAAACAATTTTCATCGCAGAAGTCAAAATACTTAAGTCAAAGTAGACGAAACGCTTGTAGCATTGTTCCTCGTCATAAAGAAGAACTGTCATAGCAATCCGAATATAAATCGTAAGTTGGTGAGCCGGCCTGCTTTCGGTATACCGGGAGTAATTGCGGAATATGCAACGAGAACTATATGAGAATGCATGTATAATGCACCGCGAGGGCTGCACAACTATACGGCTGAAAAAAAGCATGAAAAATGAGAAAAAGGGGAATACGAAAAAAAAAAAGTGTATCCGCGGAGAAAACTGGTTTGGAGCTCGTGCAAGAGAGCGAGAACCTCGGAGATATACGCGAGTATATGGGTACACCTACATAAAGCGTTCTCTCGCGGCGCGAGCCCGCGTTATTCGAATATAGGCCTCGGGGCTACGAGAGAATGGACAATGTAAAAGATAAGAGAAGAGAAGCGAGATGGAGAAATGAGAGAATTTGCAACCAAGAAATAGAAAATAACAGAAAAAGAGTGGTATGGAATGACAAAAGATGTTCATATACGTATACTCGTATATCCATGAGTATATAAATATATATAGTACATAATATACTATACAGCCAAGTATTGAGAGAGAGGAGAGAAAATATTTATCTATTTCTCTCTTTTCCTTATGCACGCACTGTACGTCTACAGGATAGCGCGAAAAATGACGTCCAAGAGGAAAAAACATCATCTTTTGTACGGTTGACGTTGAAGTTTACATCGTGAGCGTACGTTTCGGAAGAACAGGCACCCTAAGTTTCAACCGAAAACCCTATAAAACCAAGAACTCGTAGCAGTTCCGTAGAATTTTACTGTTTCATAAAATATTTAGTTGCAATCGTTATTTATAACTATTAGGAACGAGCTAGAAGACGAAACTCTTTACGAGCTTGCGGCAGTAGATTTTGAACACCGTTAGACTCATCCCTTGAACCCAATACTCAAACCATTAGTGCAGTATCTCACTGTTGAATAAATTTGTTATTCGTCACAACGATTTACAACGATTCGGTGATAGCTCGAGCTCGAAACGCTCCGTGAGATTGTTAAAGGACTTTTGAGATATCAGATAAATTTTCTACCGCACACTTAGAACTCGCATCGTATTTCATAGAATGTCATGGCTGTCTAGACTCTGTGTCCATAATAGTTGTCTATACTCATTCGGGCAGAAGCCAGAACTCTTGACGATCTCTTGTGGTAGGTTTACAAATATTATATAGAACACCCGAGACCCTCGGAACTCGCACAAACGCCACAGCATCTCATAATTGAACCAGGGGAGTGCTGGAGGGCAAAACTCTTCGCAAGATCGTGGCCGGGAGACCCAAACATTATTCAAGACCTTTGCCAAACCCAGGAGCCGCACTACACTGTATGGATTTCTTGCTCATAATAATTGGCATTGTAACGTCACTCGTTTCGTGACATATTTTGAGATCGAATCTATAAAAGATTGGCAATTCGCAATCAGGAATTGTATAGTTATTCAGTAACATTCATCGTAAACAAAAAAAATTGCGTTCGCTATATCAGGATGTTAATTTCTGGTCGAAACCATCTCGTATTAGGTCCAGTAAAAAGAAATCCATGATTCTTTCAGTAGATGACTATTTATCCGTATCTCGCGTTGTATAAGTCCAATCGGGTTACACCAGATAGCGTTGGAAAGATGATATTTTCTACTAAACAAAATTTCGCGACAGTATAGTGATTGGTTGGTACCAAAAAATAATGGATCTCTTTTTACTACATACTTTTTGCGTAATATTTCGAATCGCGCTTTGCAGCGCTTGAATCGTTTGAACTATTAATGTTAACTATCAAGAATAGTCGTACCATATCGGATGCCGTACGGACTCCAGTGAAATCGTGAGGATACTGACACTCGAGACGGCATCTTCACACACGTCAGTTTTGGCCCTTCTATCATTCCTTCAGAGGACAGGAGAACATCCGTACGGGAGTCGAAAACTGGCGGCAAAGGGAGGAAAGCAACGGATGTCTAACCGTCGTATACGCGGGAGAGCATACGTACATTTACATCAACATATATGCGAGCACACGTTTGCGAATGTATACGCAATGGGCTATAACTATACGACGATAACTCGGACGCGGAGGTATGTACTATACACACCGTCTACTGTATACCTTCTGCATCCGAGTCCTTTGCACTCCAGCGATACAGGTAGACGTTATACGCTGTGGGTTGTGCTACGTAGCAAAAAAATATTACAAAACTTGTTTGGCGAGAAATAAACGAGCATCGAATTGCCAACGTACACCGACGCGGGGTTTATTCCATTTTTCGTTTTTCATCGTTCGAAACGATTGCCACCGAGAAAGGTACGCGAATGATTTTCATGAAACTCCTCCACGACGCGTTGAATGATTCCACGATAGTCGTTTCGGAAACAAACATTAGAAAAAATGATTTTTATATCGGTAGTAGTAAAAAGTAGCGTCCCATTATTTTCTCGAGTCCATCAATCGCAAACTGAGTCAACCAATAATCGACCTGTCGCGGAAGTTTGTTCGGTTCGAAATCCCGTCTTTTTAACGCCATCTGGTGTAATCCGATCGGACTTGTACAAGAAGAAATACCGATGAACTAAGTCATCTTTTGGAAAAATCGTGGATTTCTTTTTATCACACCTAACATAAAATCATAAACAACTTGAGTGTTGTAACAGTTATACGTAAACAAGACTCGGGGGCTGTTACGAGAGTATCGAACTGGCGATGAGATGTTCCAGCTTTCAAGATTGAGAATCCTTGCCAGTCTTTTACGGAGTCATTTATGAAAATGCGAAAAGTCTTTGCGTCCTACACAATATTTGTCTGGCTTTTTTTTTATCTTTTCGAAAATAAATTCCATTGCTTTTCAATTATGAAATCCCAATACGTCGTCGCAATGCAACAAAGCCCTTTACCTCCTACATTTTTCCCTGCGTGTGTTTAAGCTACGAAAATGACCGGAAGTTATTTAAAGCTCTATCTAAAAAAAACTTACGATCCAACTCTGCCAACAAAAAAATCCTCAATGATAATAATCATTTGAAAAAATAGAAACCCATTGTATTCCAATAATCACAACTTCAACACTACCAAAAATTGATATCCCGAAATGAGCGTAAACAAAAGATGTTTTATTACTAAATAAATAGAAAGTTCTGGAAGTACTTATTATTTTGTACTTAGTACATTAATTAATTCATACTTTTACTTCGATAAATATATATATATTTACATACTGTATATGAAATCGCGTAGTCGAGGTGTATCGTTGAAAGATGCTCCCTCTCTTCGCATTTCATTGTTCCCTGATACTCTCAGTTATATGTACACGTGTACATATATAAATATATATAGATTATATATTATATAGTTGCGTATATAATATATCCAGCGCGGGATATATAAATGGGATTCCATGGTGAGCATGCGCTCAATTGGCCGAGCAACGAGTGTTTCTCGATGGCCCTTTTGCTGTGATCCAATATATATATATATATATATTAAGTGTGAGCATGCATGTGTAGGGGACTCTCGTGTCCGAAGAGATTGCATACTGCACATCGGGTAAAGCGCGCGCATACAACTTGCAGACGCCGCCGGGACAACGGATATGCGATGAATGCGAAGGAACGAAGAGAATCTCGCCTTTGCTCTTCCCTATCTTGCTTCATCGGGCATTGCCGAGACCATAGCTATATACGTGTATTCTCGTGTTGACGCGTGTCAAATTTTTCACATTTTGCACATAGCTGTTTTATCCACCCAAAAATTGAAGGTTGTATCTTTTTTGCTTTTTTTATTTTTTTTATTATTATTTAAAATGATATTTTTGGTATAATTAGATCACTGGAAATGTAGATCGCTAAATTAGAATAATAAAAACATTGTTCGATAATTATGAAAATGAATGATTGAAAGTGATTTTCGTTAAACTCCAACGATTCATTGGATTTCATCGTAACTCGGCTGTCGATGGAATTCCATGACTTTTGTATGACCTTGTAATTGGAATTTAACCACGAAGCAAAAAGTGTGAAAAAGTATTACACCTGATCTGGCTTGCGGCGATTATTTTTTTAAATCTCTCATTTTCATATTTATCCACAACATTATTTTGTTTAATTGGATAGTCGATCGACAAATTAGAATGTTTAAAATCGTTTGCGTGATTCTCATAGAGCGAGGAAAGGCGAACAATTTTTTGGAAATCGTAATAAAGTCGCAATAGGTTCGCAATGCAACGGGTCTTAGTTTAGGTCCTGATCCGCCTTTCCCTTTCTGGAAAACGAATCAGGAACGAGCTCTGGCTAACAAGCGGTGAATGCAGGAAAATTGTAGGGAACAAATCGGGGAATAACCAGTAACGAACGAGGAAATGATAAATGACGTGGTTCCGTATTTTTATAATTATCAAGGGGGGGGGGGGGGGGGGGGGGGGGGGAATTGGGAATACGTTTGATATAATGTTTCGACAATATACTTCATTATATCCTACATTATGATGATGTTGAAATTTGCATCGTTGGGATGCAACGAATATAATGACTTTTCTTATTTTACAATTTTTTTTTCACATATTCGAACCACGAAAATCTTGCGTACGTTTGTTCGTATTTTAATTCAGTTAATTACGGCAATGCTGCTGTATATGATTTTTAATAATGAATAGAAAGAAGGAAACAAAAAATCGTGACTTTCGAAACGATGCAAACTTTAAATCCATCTATTATATCATTTTCCTCCATTACATAAGCTTAAACGAAGCAAACAATTACGATAAACGTAATCATAATGCAACGTCCGATTATCGATATCTCTGATGACACAATAACTAATATTCGATTTTATCTCTGGATTTTATATTAAGAAAATGTCAATGTGCAGCCCAGAAAAATATTTTGTGATATTCCAGGCCTGTGAAGCTGCCCGGTTAGGCAAATCTGACAAGGTAAGCCGGGTCTACCTACAGACCTACGGACCGAGATATCCGATCATACTTTTGCACGGTCAAAATAAGAATAGAATTTTTAAAAGTATTTTCACAATAATTTTTTAACGCGATCTTCAATGCATTTTTAAAGTACCTTTGAAGAATTGTTTAAAGCACCTCCGAAAATGTTGTTATATCTTGTTAAAAAAATTACTTTGAAAAAAATTGTTAACGTTTGAAAGAATTTTTCAAAGTAATTTTAAGGTAATTTTAAACAGCATTTTTAAAAGTATTCGCTACTTTTTCCAGCCGCTTAACATCGCGTATCGCTAGAAAAACAAAGAAATCAAATATTGAAATTAAATATTGAGGAAAGTGAGGGATTCGACGATTTGGCATGAAAGGCCTTATACCTATTACGTGTAAGGTATACACGTATATACGGACGTACATTGTATTAGTACTCGCGTATAGATATACCTGCGTCAGGGTGCACCGTAAGAGCAACACGAAAGTCCGAAAGGTTTCGGAGTACAAAAGACGGCCCTCTCCTTCGGCTCGACCTACAAGCCAGGAATACTCGACGAATGGGCGTCGCGAAGGATTTTTCTTCTCCACGTATTATAATATCGAACAAAGAAACGTACAGGAAAGAACGAGATGTTTTCTCGTGCGGAGACGACGATTCGAACGAACAGTCCTTTCTCGAGTCCCAAAGTACGTTTCGATTTATTGTACAATTTTACGTTCCTTCAAAGCTTCACTGTGCAGTCATCAAACGACGTAGTTCATTCAGTTTTGCCACTTTTCACAAAAATTCGAACGCTCGGATTTAAAAATACAAATTTGATTTTTGGTCATAAAGTTTTCAGAGTTTTCTCTTTCTCTTTAATTTTTGTTTGGAATGCATTAATAAATCTAAATAAATAGTAACAGTGAGAAAAGTTTCATCAAGATAACTATCGAAGGAATTTCGTTACTTCCAGTTTCCTTTTTGTATTTATCAATTTTCTATTTTTGTCATAATAAAAAATGTTTTATTCCTGATTCGCTATATACATCGTTTATTGAAAAGCGTAAAAAATGCTTTCACGATTTTCATAGCTGATGGCTGCCGGAGCAAATTTGAAAAATTGAAAAAATCATTTCCGTTGTTTCCCAACGATGCAAAATCCAACGTTACGTTTTAATGGGACGTTGAAATTTTAATACTTCGACCGTAAAAACAATTAATTCTTTTCAATAGCTCTATTTTCTTTTAGTATTTATAAGTTCAATATTGCGATCACAATTTGGTGAATTAAACGAATCGAGATATCGAATGAATGTACTATACTATACATCCATTCTAAATTACAAAAACTGTAACCTCGTTTTTTTGAACTTTTTTTGCAATTCCAGACACCGTGTTGCCTGGAATTTCCGTGGAAGTCATTTCTCGATTTTTCTTCTTCGAATTCAGTTCACTATAAAATCTATGCAATTAAAAAATATTGTAAAATATTTTGCGATCAAATGTTTGCCCAAAGGATTGTGCAAAATTGTGGAACGCGGCCAATTTTCTTTTTACTTTAAATATTCGTGAATAAATTCGTGAATTCGCGGTATTCAAACTATACGGCAAATTGGTACTTCGTATTTCGTAGGATGTTTCCTGTCACAATCATTGTACACCGCAGAGCGCGTGATCCGTCTCCCGTTTCGAAAAGTGCTGCGTGCTTTTCTTTTTTTTCGCTCGGACTCACTCTGGTGCACGATATCTCGTGAGATCATTCGAGACTCTTGCACGCTCGACTCTTTTAATCTACGTATCGCTTACGTCTCTCCTCCCGGCTAATTACACTGCAGCCCGGTGTCCGTATATAGGTCCATTGTGAAGCTCCCACCATTTACACGTCTAGTTTTTTTTTTTTTACGTCATCAATTTTCTTCACCGCAACTGTATCGTATTATCATCATTGGCGACTTTGAAAATTCTATCGATGCGCAATGTTTCTGAAAACACGTAGCCTTTGTTTATCACAATTCTTCAAACTCGAAATACGCTTGCGGAATACGATCGAACAATCAACCAATTATCATATTTTTCAATCACCGATGTTATCTGAAATTTAGAAAAGCGTTTTACAATAATTCGTTCGTTCATGGCAATTTCCGAGTTCATCGAACGGTGTGTCAATCGGAATAGAATGCCCCATAGATGGCGGGATCGAGGGTAGCTCAGCTCGCGGTCGTTTACGTTCGGGAAATTAAAAACAAAATACGACTCACCATGATTTCGGCTGTCCACAAAAATATTAAACAAACTCGTCTCCGCGACTTCGAAGATCCGGATAGCGGGGCTGATACGTTGCTGAAACTATTGGACTTGACCGTTCACGCACGAAAACACATAATCACGGCCGCGCACGTTTTTTTTCGAACGTATACAAACAACACTGCACTCACGTGCGTCACGAAACAAGCGAAGTGAAACTAGCGGTATGAATAACACTCTCGGCTATGGACCGGCCGAAAAGTCTTCCACAAAGATCTTCCAGTAGTAGCGTTGTTGCAAATAAATCGGTGTACATACATATATATATATATTTACGGTATTTTTCGAGTCAAAAGAAACACACGCCAACGCCGTGTGCCGGGACGACAGGACGGCAGCGGCGCAACAAGTGATCCGTACGGCGATCTCGCAAGGAATATCGGTGTAGTTCGCGGCACGGCCGCGCGCGTCGCCGTTCTCCGTCACTGCGCACCGCGTTCCAAATCGAGTTTCGTGTTTTCGTACTTCCCTCCCCCGACTTTCGTACTTTCGTACGTTTATTCCGAATTTCAAATTGTAGAGGCTTTCCTTTCAAATACTTTGATTACTCGTTATCGCTAATCGGTAGATAAATCATTGTGTATTTTTTTCGGATATTTAATGTTGAAGCAAGAGAAGCGTGGAATTCGCTTGGTCGAGGAAAACGAACATTTCGCGATAGATGCACACGTACAATTACGTACAGTGACTCTTCGTTTATAAGAAGACTCTAATTGCTAATTATCATTGATTAACGGCTAATGACTCGGTCGTCATCTTCGCAGCCTGCGATAAAGACGACAATTTTATAATAGCGATACCGCGATTTTACGTACGTGAATGTAGGCGCAGTTGTAGTTTGGTCAGAATAAAGCTGATCAAGTATTTTGACGAATACGAAAGCCTCTACAATTATTTTTTATGTAATTTACTTTACCGTTCCGGCGATTCGAAAAACGATTTACTAACGTTCGTAACGCGTATCGCCAACTGAAATGGCTTCCCTTTTGAAATACAGCGCTACGCGGAAATTAACTCAACTGCTTGGCTGTAACGGTCATCGAAACGGTAATGGCCACCGCCGGTCGGTAACGGGGACTTCTGCGTGACCATCATTCACTTTTCGAACTGATCCCTTCATTATCGATATTGTGTAATTACGCACTCATTCGCAGTTAGCTGATCCGTACGTACACAACGTCTATCAGTCTAGTGGTATATTGTTTTTATTGTTCTCGCAACCCGTAATGTTTTCTTTCAAGAGCTGATATATTTGAAGAAATTACAAACGCCAACGCCATTGGGAGATATTCTAATCGTCAGATAATGGCCTGGCGCAATGCGAACTTGGTTTTTTCCGTAACGTTGTTGTTCCTAATCGTCGATATAATCGCGTTGAAATGCGTCGAAGAAACATCTTGCTCGTGTCACCTTTCCGACGGGACTTTTTACGATTTGAACAACTTATCTGCCCTAGGGTTTGCTCTTCTTATTCTTATTATTATAATTTCAAATAATTTATTATTCATCGAAATTCGACAGACTAACGATGTCTGCCAAATCGATCGATTGACGTTATCTTTCCGAATACGTACACTTTTCCGGCACAAACTTGTGTCGTCTAACCTCACATTTTTCGTCTCCGATGAATATACGCGATCTCAAATTGGTAACAAAACAACTGCCATGAACTTGAAGGAACGCACATATTTGTTTTTCCGTTGATAAAAATGTCATTCATTTCCTTTAGTTCTGTAATTTTTCTTATTTGCCGAATTCATGATTGATTAAAGTACAGCATTGATTATAGAGCTATATAACTAGAAATAGATTGACAACGCGTTTGTCACAGTGCTGCTTCATATTTATTCATTCGTTGCGTGTGCGTTGTTTGTTTTCATAATTAGGTAATACATTTTCCAGGAGTAGTGCCTGATATTTGCATAGTACATTAATGAATAATGTACAACTAAATGGCGGATCAAAAGGCTACGCCGTTCTTGTATCGATCTATCCATTGTGAAAATGTACACGTGGGAGTTGCACATACAAAAGTTATTCGTTGTTGTTATAAACTAGATAACGCCTTTTGAGACATGACTTTTATTTTACAGTCCATTGAAGAGTAGCCCAAACAATCAAAGCTACGATTTTTCTTTTCAACCATGCAAAAATGTAAAAATGGATATGACCCCAGGCAATGCAAGCGAATGTAATACAGGCACCGGCGTATCGGTACGTTGATAAGAAAAGAAAAAGTACGCCAGTACTGAGATTCGCGCAGAAAGAGAAATAAAGGGTTGTTCGCTAATATAATTCCATAATAGTTATGTGCCAGACATAAAGGGGAACATCCATTCAGTCTTGGAAATACAGCAGAAACAAAATGGAGTGTGGAAGAAAGTGGTGCGACGTTGGAACTTGTTCATCCACCCGACACAACTCGAATAACATTGCTGTGTTGCAAGGAATGCGCAACGTCCAGTCTGAATTTCGACAATCAAACCGACAATATTAAATTCGTTAGAAACTCTTCTATTATGAAAAAAGCAAACAATATCACGGGCAATACATCTTTGGCCACCTGACACGCACTTTCCTGGATTTTAGCATTTGGTGTTGCATAGCCAGTACGCCTGCAAACTCCAGAGACCACGGCAAGGCCTCTCCGTTATTTCGATCCTAGTAATTCTGGTGTTAGTCTTTGGTGGCTTATATTTTGTGATCGGTGCTTTGGTGCTGCGATTCTTCCATGGTGCTAGAGGCTGGGACCTGTTACCCAATTATGACTTCTGGTGCAGCCTTCCAGACCTCTGCAGGGTGAGTTTGTGTTTTGCGCTTGACTTTCTCATCAATTTTGCAATACAATAGTCGAAACGATAAACGAGAAGTTATATCAAACTCAATATACCCAAGCGTGAAAATGCTTTGCAATGGTTGAAAAAGGTAACGTTTCTAATATTATTAATATGTAGCAAACGTATTATTTACTTGTCAATATAACGAAAGCAATATACTTAGTAATTCAGTCTTCTTAATTGTAAATTCCAAAAAATACAACTACTGGTTTCAAAAGTTCACCGTTATCAGGAATAAAAATTAGATGATGGAATTAAAAAATGAATATTTGCGAAATTACCGATAATACATGAAATCATACTTTGAGTCATTCAAATAAATTCTCTGAACTTCAAATTTGATGTTTCTATTTGCTCATATCTTGCGGCTCATCTTTTTTACAGAACGGTGTCAGCCGTATCTTCAGTTGCTGTTCGCCAGACTCTTACGACAGAATATAAACATATTCATTGTTATGGTCCACCCGTCGCAAAAATCTAAGTTTCGAATGCTGATCGTTAAGTGGCTGACCGGATAAGTTTCGCGTTTTCGAACGCTTCGCTTCATACGTAATTAAATTGGGTTGAATAATCGCGAACGTTTATTAAGTGCTGCTAATTGGACCCATTTTCAAACGGGAGTTATCGTACGTTTATTTTCAACGGTTCTCGTTATTGAGCACCCTTTGCATAAGGATTTCTGTGTCTTTAGATATTGCACGCAAGCTTTATTTGCGCGATATTTGCGAGCTTTTTAATAATAAGTTGGACGTGATATATATTTATATATATATGATATAACTGGCGAATTGTCAAATTCTAAACATCGAAGAACATCCGGTCTTCAGATCTACTTACGTGTGATATTTTTTATTCTAAAAGGCAAATTTGCCACTTTCAAAGGCCCGACAAAAACGTGGATACGCTTACAAGAGATGTTGAATGTGAAAATAAACTGCCTTTCGAGGTGTCATTTTTATGTAATGAATTAGTATATTTTTTATAATGACTATATAAGTCTCAATGTACTTCTAATATTAATATATTTTCTGTACATAAATTATGTAATAAAAAGAACTATTATATACATAGTACGAAAGTACGTTGTGAATCCATTACAACCAATTAAAAAAAAGCAGTACGATTCAACATTAAGTGAAATAATCTATGTTGTTTAGAACCCGCAAAAAATTTGATTTTTATGAAGATGGGGCTGAAAAATTCCTAACAAGGTGTTCGTACTAGCGGGTAGATAACATTTTCTGCCTACAACTTTTATGACGATTAATTCTCTTACGAGCAACTTTTGTTTTTTAAAAATACCGATATTTTTCCTGAATGCATAGAAATTTTACCATCTATTAACATAGAAATTCACAAATTTGCACCCTTACATTAGAAGTTATTTTTATACTGTTCGTTTCATTTCTAGGTTAGAGAATATATTTTTTATTCCCTTTTTCCATTAAAAATATTTAAATTGTAGTTCAAGCTTGAAGCGTTGAAGCTAGAAGCGTACGCCTCCTCGTAAATTTCTAAATAGCGATCGCTGCTCACCGCCTCGAAAGAAAAGTGCAAATAAGGAGCAAAAAAGTAGCGATAGACACATCTTAAACGTGCAACGAACGTTTATTCTTTTCGAAAAACAAAAAGATTACAAAAATATAAATATGTTCTCTCTCTCACATACATTACAATTCATAAGTTTGACGTTCGAGTGTATAACTGCAGTGTGGCTTATAAATTACGAGAATAGTCTAAACACCCATGAAAACGAGTGCAAACGCACAATTATCCGATGAACCTTCGTTCGTTATAACTTTTACGAGGATCATTGAATGACCCAGTCGTTCGATAATGTAAGTAATGAAACAAAAAAAACAGTGGTGATCTATTCGTCTTCAAAATGGTGTATGGTTTGCCATAAAAACATCAATGGTGTACACGAAGTCCTGGCAATACTGGAATCAGACGAGGAATTCTCTCGCCAAATGAAACTTCTGTTTTTCAACAGATGGCAACGTTTAAATCAGAAGCAATCGATTCCGTTAACGGGTACGGTAACGTCCTGATCAGTTTCGATGGCGAGCCAATTTCCACTCGAATTCAGGCTCTTGATAGTCACTCCCTTCGCCGAGTACGCACTAACTATCGTGGCGAGATCTTGGGGACCGTTTGCTCGGTAAAATGACATGTAGTCACGAAGAACAATGCCGATGTTGAAGACAGCCTCGTCGATCGAGAGAAGGAGCATCTCGTTGTTGCGTACAGTACCTGGAAAAAACAACAATCATGAAATACCGTAGAATCAAATGAAATAAAATAAAATACATGAGAAGGTTAACATTAACCCAAACAAACTCAAGAACTCAAATGAAAAGTATACTAACTGGATATTTGGATTTGTTTGAGTTACTTTGATTCTGGATCAGAAATTAGATCAGAAATTCGAATGCCTATTCAACAGTAGTAGTTCAGTAGGAGAGTATGAAGTTTCAGGGCTATTAATCCTTTGCGATCGGCAGATTTAAAGGAATTACGAAGTCGCTGGAAACTTTCTCGTCAAAATGCTTTTTTAATCATTAAAATCCGATGATTTTTTGATTTTTGGCAGAATTTCAAAGTTGGACCATCGATTTTTGCAAATTTTTCCA
>JAPYZI010001116.1:0-85422 GCA_030523105.1 Ophioninae sp. A BG-2022a | reverse complement strand
TATATATATATATATATGTGTGTGTGTGTGTGTGTGTGTGTGTGTGTGTGTGTGTGTGTATATATATATATATGTATATATATAATATATAACGTAAATAAATTTTAAGTACCAACACATTTTTTTTGTTCCTGAAATATCAGACTTTTTTTCAATTTTGTGGTGACCTTCACCAGACCATCGGGAAATCTCGATACGGCCACCCGATGTATACAAGGGCATCGTCAATTTTCACTCTGGTGCGGGCACTCATCGTTCGCCATATGAAATATATCACGAATTACCTACGGAGGCGGAGAAGTGAGCGCGGCTGTCCCAGAAAATTTATAGGAATTATAATAGTAGCGCGCGCGCCCGCGCTCGACGAGACACGCAGCTCTTTATATCGGAAGTAAATTATCCGAGGTACGTTGAGATCGTACTCTCGTATCGTTCGACGATTATTTAAGACTGATTAAAAAGGACCGTAAAGCGTCTCGGCTCAGCGAACAAAAAATATTGGTAAAAAGAATTTTTAAAAAATTAAGAAAACCGGAAAAAATTAAAAAACAGGTAAGAAGAATCGATTAATTTGCTATACATTTATATTCTATTTATATGTAAAATAAATGTAAGCCAAGCGAATGAGCAATATTTGTGAAAATATTGGAAAACAAATAAAGAAAAACGAAGAAAAAAACAATTTCCTAAAGAGGAAGGGAATCGATTAATTTTTTTATCACTTTATCGCGCGTCAGGTTTCATAAACAAATATTTAAATTAATTAATTAATTTTTTATTAAAGTAACCATATAAACTAAATATATTTTTTCAAATACATTTACAAATACTTTTATACATATGGATATATATATATATATATACATATATATATATATGTATAAGAGCGTGTGTGTTAAAAAAATTCATTCTCGATTAAAACCATTGTTTAAACTTAACTTCGAAGTCATGATCAAGTTAAATCACTATTAGCAGTTCTATCGTAATAATAAATTTATATTTAATCGAATTTTCATTTATTTTCACATTGGCCGGACCCTTTAACGAGCGGAAAAAAAACTCCTATGAGCAAGCAACGAATAGTCCTCCTTTGCTCATTCTCGCAGGAATCGCAGCCCGAAGATTTGTCAAGATCGCATAAATTCTGCTTTGCCGAGTATTTGTATTCTGTCGCGTATAGCGTACGCCCCCTGACTCGAATGAGAGAGACTCACATAAATAACTCGAAAGATCGCAATCGAAAACACATCGAGGATGGTGAGGCGGGAGAGGGGGAAGAGATTTTGTATGTACGCGGCGCAACAATAAGTAAAAGAATTGCAATCAGGCCCGTTTTGCGATCCCGGATGATAAAAACGATGAAACCTTCGTACCGAGATGCGTTCATGGGCCCCCTTATGTATAAACTCACAGGGTGACCGATTTGTATTGACACGGAATGGAATTAATCCATTGTCTTGGGTCGGACAATTTTTTCTCGATTTGATTTTATTTTTTATTTTTTCATGATGCGTTAATAAAAAATTTGTTTTCTCGGTTATTTGTATATTTTTTTATGTTTGCATTTTTTTACAATCATTCTTGGTAGTTCGAATTTTTCCTCAAGCTTTTGGTGAAGTCTGATATTTTTCCGAATTTTTGGAATCTTCGCTAGTTCTCCGAATTCTTTTTGCAACTTTGAGATTTTTTGTTTTTCTGTGGGAAATTCAAATTTTTCTATAGCCTGTTGTCGAGTTTGTTCGGGTTTTATTGATTTGTTGATTTTTTTGGGCTTTTGATTATGTCTAGAATTATCCTTTTATGACTTCGAGTATCTTCGTAGATTTTCTTCGAAAATTTGGGATCTTTTTCGAAAGTTTGGAGTCTTATGAAAGTTTTAATGTAAAAACCCCCCTTTTTTTTTTATAGAATTTACAAATGTTGGGCCATTGTGAAGTCTCATTTTTCTGGTTGCCAATTTCTAGTGGCTCACCCTATATACATATATATGTATACGCATATATAGATATGATGTTTATGTGCAATTGCGATTGTATCGTCGCCGGTGTGAACGTCCTATGTCGGGTAGTTAAGAAGAGAGTCTCGCAAAAGTGAACTTTAGACGAAGAGATGGCCCTCGGGCAAAGTTTTATTGCGACAAGTGCGCGCTGCTCTCTTCGACGATCCGGTCCTCCCTCCCGTTCTCTTCTTCCCTTCTTAATCTCCGTTCCTTTTTTTCTCTCAATCTCTTCCTTTCTTTCCGGCTCTAATACATCTCGGACCAAAAGTGTATTATATTTATTTATGTATATATTTTTTCAATAAAAATATCTGTTTCTTTTTTATTTAATTTAATTGTGTTACCAATGATATTTAATTATTTTATATATATGTACATATAGTATTAAAGTATATAAATAATTCGTTATAAATTTAATATTTACCATCGAATTCATCACAGACTCGCATCGTTATATTCAATCCTACCATTTTTCAAAATTCTATCGCATTTTTTCGCCGCATTTTTCGTTGAAATTTATTCGAGGCCGGATAATGATAATCAATCAATAAATTAACCCTCTTTCCCTTAGCTCTTCCCCCACCAATCCCATCGTACCCCCTCTCTCGTTTTATCGTTCCTCGGGGACTTTGTCCTCGTACTTTACTGTACCCCGTCCACTTCCGGTCTCGAGTTCTCGAGGCCACGGAATTTGACCACTGCCGCGACGCGTATTGCCCGGTCAACATTGAACGAACTAATAGCCCACCTCCCTCTTTTCCTTGACCGTCCAATTCTCCTAACCCCCTCTCCTGACCCCCCCCCCCACAACGCACTTTGAAGTTGTTAAGAGTGTCGCCTCAATTACTTCGGATAAGCCTGCTCGTATTGTCACGACGTAATGTACCCTAATTCGTAAAATTGCTCCCCCCACTCCACCCTGTGGGTTTAGGACAGGGAGCGGGGGTCAAAGCAATGGAAGAATGGGGGGGGGGGTGGTTATGTGCACGCAATCTCCTCGACAGGATGCAAATTGAATCTGCATGTACGTGAATGCATACGGAATCCTGTCAAGGGGGGCGGCGAAAGGGCAGGGGGAGGGGACAAAAAGACCAAATCGTGTGGGGGATACAATCGAAGTAATACCGTTCGTAGACCAAGGCGATAAGGCGCAAGGACTATCGCAACGTGCGCACAGGATCCGATGAAATTCTCGAGTGCCGAAACCTCGCTTGGTTCTAGAACCGATATACCGGGTATCCCGGATGAAGTGTATTCTCAAAAATTGGGATTTACTGATGAAAGCTTCATGAAAGCGACTGCCGAACTTCGGGTTGAAGGAAAGAAGATTTTCGACAATGTTTTTTTGTTATTTTTAGCTAGTGGATTGGGAGTTTTGGATGATCGTGGTTGGTCTATGTATTTTCGAGTATCTGCAGATTTTTTCGCTGTATTTGACTTGTTTTAAGTCGAAATAAGTAATGTTTTTTATTTTAAAAAATTTAGGGATGGCGTTATTTTCAATCATTTTGAAATTTTTTTTTGGAGACCGGATTGTAGACTCGAAAAGGAACAACTTTTGTTGAAAAAGTTTTATGAAACGAGCCGTACTTTTCGTGATATGAGCTTGCAAAACTCTGGCGAGGACACCCTGTATCTCTGTCTTACGTAATACACGTGTTCCATGGACGCTCGTGTTCTCGTTTATATTCAGAAATCGAAAGCAAGGAAATGGAAACGTCTCTCTCTCTCTCTCTCAGCTAGTCGTAAAGTCTAGGGCGCCGAGGACTGCACCAAATCCCCGCTTGAGTGGCCATCGTGACTTCTAGGATTCAGCTCGATTACATTGGTCGTATGTAAATCATGGCGAAATTTATTATTCTTTTTTTATTATACGTGTGCTCGACATTTGGTATACGCCGTCGAGGGTGGTTGGTTCGCGGCTTTAAAGGCGGTGGAATCTACGACCCAATCCTAAAAGATGCTAGTAGACTACTAAGTATTCCTCGGTAATTGTAAAGTCCTTCCACTTACTTCGTATATATTTCTAAGTTCGAAGTTCCTTCTAAGTATTTACTAAGAATTTCTAAGTACTTGCCAAGTATTTCTAAAAACTTAGTAAGTATATCTAAGTCCCTCTGAGTTTTTACTGATTATTTCTAAATGCGTATTAAGTACCTCTACGTACTTAGTATTAAGTATTTCTGAGTTCTTTCTGAGAACTTCTAAGTACTTGTCAAGTATTTATACAAAACTCAACGAGTATATCTAAGTATTTTGAGTACTTACTAAGTATTTCTAAGTATACACTCAGTACTTTATGTATTTCCAAATACTCGTAGCTAGCATATCCTCTAAAAGAGCGTTAATCTCTAAGTCCACAATTATCGACGAAATTCCCGATGCTCTGCACTCAGTCTCAATGTGTACAATCAGATTAATAAGTAAGCAAATACAAATTACGATTTCATACTTATACAAGATACAAAGTCCATCAAAATACTTTCGATGATTCCCGGCCGCCATGATTACACCCAAGTATCCCTAAGTATTTGCCATAATTGACTAAAAACGAATCGACGAACAATCTCGAAGATGAAAACTTGGTGTTTACCAAGTATTTATCAAATCGATGAACGCGATACGATTTTGAGTTAACCTTCAGGGTTCAACAGGTTAGGAAAGGTTATAAATCGAGTACAGTCCGTAGAGGAGAATACAGGCGGGCCCCATAGGGATGAGATCCGAGGCTTAAAGTCGATGTATGCATAGACCCCGAGATACGTGTTCGCATATAAGCGAGAGAGAGCCATACATATTTATCGAGTTGAGGCTTGCTGTCGTCGTGAGAGGTCAACCCTATTGCCGGTTTTGACTGACCTCTCACGGTTTTGCAAGTACGACGTGACACGAGTGACGCTATTATATGGTACCACTATAAGCAGCCATTATACTCGTGCACTCGAGGAGCCTCGTACGCATAAACGTATATCTGTACTTGGTGGAGTGGCCACAAGGGCGGTATGCAAAGGGACAAGACACGCGATGACAGAAACGAGGGACCAAACTCTTCTCTCGTAGAAAATCGATATTTACGTCCACCGACTCCTCGGCGAAGAGACACCGAGCTCGAGCCGAGAGGGGAACGGATCATAGTAAAAAAAAATGGAAGAGTAGAGAAAACGGAGAGAAATCGAAGTGAAAAACGACAGTAGTGGGCAGACGAAAAAGAGCCGAACAGGAGAAAGTGTGGGCAAGTGAAATTGATTCGTTTATCAGTTTATTTATTTACGTTGATTCGTTTATTTATTACGATTGATCGATTGATTGGTTTATTAGGCGATTTATTTATTCATTATGATTAATTAATATATTCATTTCTTTATCGATTGAATCGTTTGTTTGTTCGTTTATTTATTTACTCGTTTATTATACTTTATGTTTAATTAATTGATATATGGATTTTCCCTCTGTTACATTCACTACTGCCCTCTCGTTCTTATTCCTGCAATTTATCTTCTCGCCCTCTCTTGTTTCATATTTTCTTCTCTTTCATTCCTCTTACTCCCTCTTTTCCTCCCTTTCGCTCATTTTTCTCCCTCTTTCTCTCTTTTTTCCTCTTTAATGGTCATCTCCCTCTATTTTCCTTCCTTTGACTTCTCCCTCTCTCTCTCTCTCTTTTCCTCTCTCTCGCCATCGTATTTTTCCCAACGTACTCCCGGTTTCCTTGATCCCGGATATCCATTGACCGCACTGAAATTCCAGCCACTATTCCCCTATTCTTTTTCTCTCTTTTTCGCTTTCCTGCTCGATGTACGTTCGTGTCTCCATGGTGGGTACCCTCCGGAGGGCACTGATACCGTACGAACAATCTCTATCGCTCCGCAACTCTCTCTCGGTCTCTTTTTCCAACGGCCACCTATCACGGTTCTCCTGTCCCATCTCAATTTCTCTCTTTCCCTCCTGCATTTCGCCCCACGTATATTCACATCGGGCAAAACACGCGCGCGCGAACAGACGACCAGAATTTCACGCGTGGGTGTCACCGCGATCTTCGCCAATATGCGACAACGATGTTGTCCCAGCCGAATCAGGAATCTCAAAGAAGAGAGGGAAAGAAAGAGAGAGAGAGAGAGATGATGATGATGATCATCATCATCACAGATTTTACTATGCCCTGACGAAAAAAAAAACTTTCGGGCAATTTGAGATAAAACCGAAATTTCAACAAAATAAAGATATAGAGTTCACCAAAATAATAACTAAATAATAATACAACAAAAATATCAAAAAACGTAATCTCAACCAAGAAACACGAAAAAAAAACAAAAAATGTTCAAGAAATATTCGAAAATATTACCGCAAGACTTGACTAAAGATGAACAACTCATAACTTAAGATAATCTTAAAAATTAACTAAAAATACTAAGAGCGAGTGAGGGAGACAGTAATGATAATCGTCATAGATTTGACTTTTTTGTTTACTAATTTGACTTCTTTCGGTCAAATTAATAAACAAAATCATATGAAATCATATGATACTTAAAAATCAAATAATAAGGTTACAAAAAATATAATAAGGGTGAAATTAATAGTAGTGAAAATAAAATATACTGTACGTTACCAACGGAACCACTTCATCACTAATAAAATATACTTTATGAAACAAAATAAATTATGGAAATTATAACAATAAATAAAATGAATAAATCAGGCGTCAAATAAACAGAAAAATTATTTACTTTGTTTGATTGATAATTTTAAGAAAATAAACAATCAAACAAAAAGAGAGAGAGAGAGAAGCAGGGGGAGGAATTATTCGCATCCGTGATTTTCCGATGCCGTTCCTGAGCCCAGTAAACGGATACACGTTGGCGCGTTTACGTCCATTGGCTTTTTTATAAGCCCATAAGTATGAAGATACGATTTTATTGCCACGATATTTCCGACGTCACTGCTGATTTGATCCTATCGATGTTTAATGTACCCTTATGACGAAAGAATCGGACAGGAGTGAATTGAATATCATTCAAAAGGCAAAACGGTATTTTCATGTCTGGAAAAGAACCATGAATATTTGGACTCTATGAAATATTTGGAATATTAAAAATTATAATACTTAAAATATTTTGAATATTTTTAGAATATGTAATAATTCGGATATTTAGAATATTTAGAATATTAAAAATATCTAGAGTATTTAGAATATTCACGGAATTAATAATTAAAAAAAAAAAAAACGTTAGAAGTATCCAGAGTCCTCGTAAAATTTCGAAAACTTTGAATATTAAGTACATAAAAAAACACACACGCCGATTTCTAAACAGAAAATTCCACTAGTTAGATATTCCAAAAGTTGCAAAAATTATTCAAAGTTAACGGTACACCCACAATAATGAGATATTCGGCTGTAATTACCGGACAATATTTACGAGACTGCAGTGTCTCGATGATTTTCAAATATTTGAAAAGGAAGGTAGAAAGTTGTGAAGTAAAACTACTGCGTTTGAGTGCCGGACAAATTGAGTGGCCGAAGCACCTCGCATGTACTGTGTAAAGAGGTGGTACTTTAAATTGCATACACATGCAACTGTCGATATATTTACTTGCACGCTACGTTCAGGGGGTACTCGCTTCCGCCGAGCAAGATAAAGATTCCAAGGAAGATAGGGGAGAGACAGCGGAAAAGAGAGAGAGAGAGAGAGAACTCTTACCTCCGAGGTTTATCTCGATCGGAATCGCGTTTATATTTCTCATACAGCGAGGGATCCGCGTTTACTTAACTTAACAACACGCGCCCGTCTTCCTCGATTATAGTTGGATGCATACGACTTTCATGTATTTTTCTTCTTCTCCTCTTTATTATGCGTTTTCTTTCTCTCTCCCTCCCTTTCTTATATTTATTTTTATTTTTTTCATTTATTTATAAATTTTTCATTCTTATTTATTTTAATTCACTTAATTTGCTCTCTCTATCTCTTGTTTTAGTTTTTATTTTTTTTATTCATTTATTTTTAATTCATATATATTTTAATTTACTTAATTTTGTCTGCCTTTCGTTCTCTCTTCCTCTTAGCTTCCTCCCTCCTATTTCATTGTACTAACCTAAAAAAACTAAGTATCTAAAAAAACACTTTCTTGAAATATCGAAAATTCATTGGTGTTTTAAATATTTTTGTACAATATTTGTATGAAATAGATAAAATAATTATGACAAAAGTTATTATTATTATTCAAAAAAAATATTATCATTAAAAATTATGAAAAATGATGAAAATTAATAACGAGTACAATTTATTGGACGTATATTAAAAAACGTTAAATATAACAAATGGCCTTTATCAGTTTCACCACCAAAGGTCCTTAGCTTTTTCATTTTCGTTTTTCGACCCTTTTTATCTTCGAACTCCAAGCAAATTGCTAAAATAATAATAATAACAATAATCTGTCCCAATGCGTTCACCCGATAAATATCTTTGACGTTGAATCAGGGGAGATATACGTGCATTCAAGGATGGATAACCTGCGACCTGAGAGATCCAAGGGATTAGGGACAAGTAGGCAGCTCCTGGTACCCACTTGCTCCTCTAATCGTTCACCCTCTCGCGTTATCTTCTCACGCTAAGCGTGTTCGCCAAATCCGACCCCTCCCCCACTCCCTGGCCCATGGGAAGCATTGTCCAAATCTCCGATGATCATGCACACGACGTATAGCTCATCCGATGGCTTTGTCTTCCCATTGGCTGTCGGTTTCGAGCATTCAATTATTCCTGTGGGCCCTCGACGAACGAATAATATCCTGGGGACTATCACGATTATCGATTTTGGGGTGACTTTAGGGATACCTTCTCGAAAAAAGTCAATTCAATTTGGCGTGGGGTCGATTTTGAGTACATTGACTTATCTAGCGAGCTTCGGATTTTTGAATTTCTTTTTTCCTTTTTCAATTTTTTTAAAGATTCTTTTCCATCGATTGACATATTTTTTGTTATAATTTTCGAGATTATACATATGTAGATATATATATATATATTTATTTATGGGTTACCCACATGCATTTTTTATTACGACAGTTTTAGTAAATTATAATTAATTGCAGGAAAAACTGTAACTATGGTACAAAATACACGGAAATAAAATTGATAAAAGACATAACACTTTTATATATATATATATATATATATATTTATGTGTATGTGTTTGTGTGTATTAGGTACGAGACGGTTATGGAGAGGCCTTCATTGGTATGGCTCCATGAATGCGAAACGCCATTGCATATGCAGAGCTACTCGTTTTTCTTCTCCTTTCATGCTCTTCTTTCTTTCTGCATTGAATGCATTACATGTGCATACATATAAATACGTATACACACTTATACAGGGGGATCGGAAATTGCTCGTATTCCACTCGGGGAACGAATCTAGGACTGCATTGAAATAATTTAACTCGAGACACAACCGGCTAAAAAAATTCGTCACTTTCGAAAAAATAGACTTTGACATTTATAAAAAAAGGGATTTTGGCGATAAATACATGTAAAGAAAAAATTATAATTTTCAACGTGACAAATTTTATTTGCTTTGACAATTATTTTATTATTTTCGGCTCAGAGAATTTTTTGTAGATTTTTTGGTTAATGGTTTTAATGGATAAAAATAGCGATGCAACGAAATTTGGGAAAACAAAATTTACTTAATTATCTGACTATCCGTTGTTCAAATTAAAAAGTAAATAATCGAAAATAAAAAATAAAAATAATACGGTTGTCTAATACTTTTGAATAAGGCTGTATACTGCTTGTTATTATTAGCCTTTGACGCGGACCTCCCTGGACGTTACTTGCTTTGGGGTTGATCGATGAAAGGATCGAGGCTGGTTTCCTTTTTTTTCCCTTGCTGCTTTTCTTTTCTTCTCGGTTGCAACCGATATATATTTAATAAATAAATAAATAAATAAATAAATATATATATATATATATATATATATATATTTAGCGATCAATTTATAAAGCAGTGCAAGATTTATTATAATAAATACGTTTTTTATTTAATAAATCCTTCACTATTTTACCTATTGACTACCAAAGACAACAACGTAGGTTATTTATTTTAAATTTAGTCTAATCAATCACTCTATCGTAAATCTTAATGATAACATATTTTCAGAGTTTATGACGATTAGGGTCCATTCGTTTGTCAATCATTAACGTCTGCACAACCCTAACAAACCTATCGTTGACCGCGTTGAAATTCTTGTTTTTATAGCTACA
This sequence comes from Ophioninae sp. A BG-2022a, assembly GCA_030523105.1. Lineage (NCBI taxonomy): Eukaryota > Metazoa > Arthropoda > Insecta > Hymenoptera > Ichneumonidae > Ophioninae sp. A BG-2022a. The sequence goes on along the minus strand of JAPYZI010001116.1, from coordinate 75,175 downwards.
AATTAATTACTGATTAGTTACTTAACTAAATAATAGTATACCATTCATTATTTAGTAAAAAAAAAACGAAAGTAATTCCTGTATTATTCTTTTATCGCGAATTATTATTCCACGAATTTACAAGAATTTGGCAAGTTTTAAAATATTCATCTATAAATATACCTTCAATTCATATATTGATAACTACTCAATTATTTAGAGAAAAAATCTCAAATATTTTATCGGGAATTATCATACAACAAACTTTCGATAATTTTGAACATTTTTTAAATATCCAAATAATTTCTGACATTTTTTAAGTATTGCTGAATAGCAATACTTTAATATTAAATTCGTGCGTGAACAAATGGGACAAAAGTGCGGAGCACAAAAGTGCCTCGAGGTATCGATTCAGCCCCTGCCTTTCACCAACCATTGTCCACGCTCTTCGAATGCATTTATATCAGTCCCGGCAAGATTTTGTGTGCTGCGCTCCGTTGGCTCTCGTTGATCGCCCTCTGTACGATCGTTTTTCGTATCTGCTAATTGTCAATTATTACAGACCCTCGTGCTTCTACCAACTACCCTGGGCCTCCTATTGATTCGATACGAACTCGGTAGCACAATTATCGCGATCGCGAATATTCGAAGACGAACAATAATTTGATTTTTCAAATGGAATGAAAAATTTTCAAGACAAATTCAATTAATTATTTAAGTGACGCTTTCAAAAATTTGAAGTTTTTAAATTCAATTTAATAAATTGTAATTTTAAACCGAAAACCGTATTCTTTCCTTAACGATTTTTGAAACCCCTTAAAAATTGGGAAAAACGTTCCAACTCCGGAAGTCGAGGAAAAATGGTATTCTTCCCTTAACGATTTTTGAAACCCCTTAAAAATTGGGAAAAACGTTCCAACTCCGGAAGTCGAGGAAAAATGTAATTCCACGTCGTCAATGTCATCAGTATCATTCTCTATCCGTCGTTCAGTGGCATTAACCGTCCCACCCGTTCAGCGCGTAATCTCAAATTCAGTGCTAAAATTTCTCCCACCTAAAGCGTCATCTCCGTTTCTTCGTTGCGTTCCGCACCATACGAAGAATCTTTACGGCCGTCAGGATTGTCCCTCTGCAGAGTTCATAGCTTCGCGCGCGTCACCCGTAACGCAAGCGTGCATTCGATATGCGCGCTTAACGCTTAACCCCATCGTGGCTTTTACGTGTTCCCGTGTGCGCCATGGAAAACGGGTCTTTCGCGCGGACTTATCGCGAGCGGTCCGCGCACATTGTAATAAACGGAGTGCGGCCCGACTTTACGAGGCGACGTCTACGGCATTATGTTCCGGGGGATAACACGTATGCCCGGTAAATGCGCGCATCATACGGTTTTCCATATACAGGGTGATCCACCTTCGAAGATCTCGTTTCGGAATCAATTTCAACCAAATTGAGCCGCATCCAAATTCAGGCACCAAAATTTAGGATTGCATTACGGATGGTTTTACCATTCGTTTTTTAATATATATGTGTATATAATGATCTTTGCGAAATTGTTGGAATCTTCCGAAAGCGAATATCATTTTTTCAAAAATATAATACATTGTGAATATCCAATTGTACATTGCTTATTTTTTAATATATATATATATATTTTTCGAAATTTTTAGAATCGCCCAAAAAGAAAACATAATTTTTGAAAATATACTGCACTTCAGACATCGAATTTTACACTGCTTATTTTTTAATACAACTTTTTTTCGACGTTTTAAAAATCTTTGAAAAATATACTACGCCGCAAATATATCCAATAAGTATTTTTCGGAAATTTGACAAATGAGTGACGATGTTAATAAAATATAGTTAAAGAGCGTTTCAACCTGATGGTAAAAGGCGATATCACCCTATCCTTGTGTATCATCGATGATCTGGTACGTCAAATTTCAGCTCTGTGTGATATAGTCTCTTCGCAATTTCTATAAATTCAATCAAAAACATAACATTTTGTAAAGCGATTTTCGAAAAGGCTCGAAAAGGGTAATGAGTCTATTTAACCATTTACTTTGGAATACTCGGTCCAAGCCACCCTGTATACACACACACGCACATACACACATATGCACATGAAAATATACATGGTAGTTTTTTGTTGGTCACAAGAGGCGTCACCAGCCAAGTTGGAGCACACGAGTCCGCGGTTTGGTGACTCGTAAACGCGCGTAGGCGTTTCATGCAAAACGCAGCCGCGAGAGGATATCTCACGGCCGTAGACATCTTGGTGTATGGACTTGGTCCGGGAGTTCACGAATTTACGTTCTTCGTTCAGGATACTCGACATTTTCTGCTTTTGTGCCTGAACGTGTGGTGGTAACAGTATGTTTAGGAAAATATATAAAGCGAGGTAATGATAGTGAGGTCTCGTATGGTGAACGTTTAGAGGACGTCGTTGAGAAGAAAATGATGATCGTCGAAAATTTGTCTCATCGTCCTACAACAAAAATTGGTTGACTTGAAATCTGAGGGGCTGAAAGTCATCGGTGATGATTAAAAATATAATTTTTTCCTCCTCGATTAAACAACCTTCGAATAGGGGGAATGCAAATCTTATCGCTGATTTTCCCAATGGCGTGTGGCGTTGAAAGAAATGGTGGGGTGGTAGGTGGTGTTAGCGGATGTTATTAAAAGAGCTTTCGACGTGAGAAGAAAAAGAAACGAGGAATTTATCGTCCGGTGTGTACCGATACAAGCTTCGTGCGACAATAACAGGTTTTACCGTTCAATTCCCCCATTCACTGATATGAAATCGTACAAAATGCATTTGTCGGGTTGGGCGCATGCGCACAAACGTGAATACGTGCTCGAACGGCGATATAAAGCGTTGCGCCGGATGATCGTGTTTACCGGAGGCTGCAAACGAGAATGTCCAGCCCGATAATGTTTTTAGATTACTTTGCGCGCGCAGTGTGAGAGAAATAAGGTATCGGGTTGCGAGAGGAAGTGCCGGCATGAGGACACACGGTGAACGAGAGGAAACGCGATATCGGTCCTCTTTTTATTATCTTTCTTTCTTTTTGTTCTCTCTCTCTCTCTCTCTCCCTCTCGAGTCGTAATTTGTGGGGAAGGTCGGATGACGCCCGCGTAATCCACGCAATTAAATACGAAGCGTGCCCAAGTGGGGGATTCAGGCTCAAGTGCGCAGGCACACGCGGGGATACGTATCTACGATATTACTACCCAAAAGTTTGTAACTACTCGGCCTTCCCGAAAATCTCATTATAAAGAAATTTTTTTTTTTTGGCAATAAGTAATATTATTATTTTTATCGTTACGAGTACGCTTGTTAAACTGTTATGATTGTAAAGATAATCGCGTACTATTTCTTATCATATAGATGACAAATTCTTATGAATTATTATAACCATTGACGCGAAAAATTACCGATGTTTATAATAATTAAGTAATCATAAATAATATGCGTATCAATAATTGTGCAGATAAACTATGAAGCCTTGCGAGATATTATAAACAATAATAAAACGAGAATGGAATTGTCTTAACTGGTAAAATCCCAAACGCGGTCCAAAACTTTTGGGCTCGTATGTACCTCGTCGACATATATACATATATATAAACATCAACATGACGGAATAAATATCGCAGTAGGTACGGATGTGCCTTCCACTTCTTTGGTGTCCCCGAGTTGCGCCGCCAATCGCGAAACGATAGCATATAAGATTCCCGTGAATTCCTCAGATGTCTTCATTCAATAAGAAGCAGATGTTGAGGGGATTCGTTTCTTGTGGCTCGCGGCAACGGCAAAGGCTTGATTGCAAGCGCGCGTGTGTGTGTTTGTGGGAGATGATCGAATGTTCGGCGAGGTCCGGATGTGGCAGTTTTCGCTGGAACATGTCAAGAATGTCGAGCAGGATGAAGAGCAGTAGAAAGACTAGTGGATGAACGAACAGCGGTTAAACCGACGAGGAAACACAAATGGGTTGAGGCACAAGTCACCAAGAGCTTCCGCCATTCCGCCAGTGGTCCGGGTTCTCCAGACGGAATGCCCAACAAGATTGCCGGCTCGCCGTGACCACTCGGAGGCTTCAAGTTGGTGCACCAGGTCGGTTGTGTGTGAGTGCACCCGAGTGGTCCACTACTCCGAGTGGAGCAACCTCTGGGAGAAGATGAAGACGAGAAGCGAACAGACGGAGCAACTGGAGAGCAGAGACCTTCAAGGGCCGCAGGGATGAAGACGAAGAGCTTCGAGAGGCAGCCTACAGTCGCGGACATCGCTATCTCCGACCTCTCACAAATCTCTCGTGTGGCCTGCCCCGAGAGACTTTCAACAAACGGCAGCCAACCTCTCTGCGCCAATCCCCAAGTTCTTTCTCTTCCTCTTTATCCCTTTCTCTCGCTCTGTCTCTTTCTCTCTTTCTCTCTCTCTATCTCTCTCTCTCTCTCTCTCTCCTTGCGGTAATTAATAACCCGGCTCTTCCCAGTCAGGTATACGGTCGTGCCTGCACGAACTTTCTATTCCTACAGCTCGGATTACTCCCCTTGATCCCTGCTCCGGTGCTTTCCCAGATTCCATCTTTTGGCTCGCTGGTAGACTGATACATCAACCGTAAAGGGTCAAGAAGGGATCAAGCCAATTGACCAATTGAAAGTAGGTACCAAGCTGATTGGCCTGTTGGCTGCCACAACAATTGGTCTAATGGTTCTCTATACCAAGCCAATTGGCTTACTGCAATTGGATACCAAGCCAAATGTCCTATTTAGATCGGATGCCAAGCTAAATGTCCTATCGGAAGTAGATGCCAAGCCTATTGGATCCGAATACTAAGGCAATCATACTATTGAATCTGCATCCTGAGGCAATTGCTCTTTTAGAACCGGATGCCAAGCCAACTGTCCTATTAGCGCTGGATACCGAGCCAGGTCTATTAAAGCTGGATACCAAGCCTATTGGACGGAAAGTGACCAAACCAATTCGCCTATTCTAACTGCTCACCAAGCCAATGTCCTCCATTGACTACACTGACCTTTCATTGCGTCCATGATACTGACAAACTGGCTTCTTTTCATTTTTTTCGTTGTCCATTCTTCAAGCTAACTCTACTAGATCCAAAACTTTGACTTATCAAATGTCACTGATGATTCCCTCGTCGATAAGACTCATTTCACAGATTTCAATTCGAACGATCATAAAATGTAGGTTGAGCTTGGATAAGCCAAAAAGTCTTTGGTTCGATGCTCATTCTGATGAAGATTTATAAAACACGATTCGATAAAGCAATGGTTTTCTCACTTTTGATTCATACAGTATGACGACGAGTCATATTGTAAAAACGTTCCTTCGAAGGGGGGAGATTCACCATACAATTACGTGGTCTTCCTAAGGCTTATTATTTTCTTACACAAAGGCAAGACTCCCGGTTGTCTGTTCTTTTCTTTTTGCCGGATTTCATTCCTCCCGAAGTGCCCTCCCTCGCGGTCTTCTTGGTTCTTGTTCCAAGTCGAGGTTATCCCAGCGAGAGCAACAGAGCTGCAAAATAAGTAAGTTAAGAGGACGCTCGCCGGAACTTTGAAGGTTCGCGAACGAACGACATTGGGTCCGGGTGAGGTAGAGAAGAGGGAGGCAGGAGAAAAGGTAGAACTGGCCTGCCACGAAGAAATGAATCATTGACAAGAGCGAAACACTAATTGGTTCATTTCACCGAATCTAAGAGTCTACGTTCCCAACGAATCACCAAGCCACGATCTTTTTCTTGATTTTCAGGACTCGCCGGGGATACGAGGTAATTGAATTTTCTCCATCACCTCAGTATATTGCAGTCCTCGGAATGACTGACCACGAATTACGAGGCGAATGGGCTAGAACATTCCAGCCAAACGGTATGTTATATACATCGCAAAAACGCTAGAGGATCAACTGACAATTGGACCAACAATCCTAGACGAATCCGCTTGCTTCGATAGCATGGGGGAAGAATCCCAATGAGGATTGGACTGCTCATCAACGACTTTTAAACATTGTTTTCCACTTTTGTGATTCAGATTCCTGATGGATAAGCTGATAACTGAAATACCGAACCTAGATTAATCAAGCTCATACAGATTCTCAATGAAACAGCTTGAAATACTACTTCAGTACACCTGAAAAGTATAACGACCATAACGAAATCGCTTTCCATCCCAGTTCTGCTGATTCAAACGCCCAATGGACAACCAAAAAATTGTAGCACCATTTCCAAGTAATCTGATCAAGAGCATAATGAATAAAAGCCATTGAGGCACTACCTCGCCATCAATACATTTCCAAACTTGCATTCTATTCCAGTTCTGCTGATCCAAGCTCCCTGATGAACCTGACATACGTCAATCCAAGACGAATCGAATGAGCGAATGAAATACAAAACTCAATGAGGAATGGGATCTCCATGGTACAGCTAAAGTGTTTTCTATTCAATTTAGCCAGGAATTCGGAAGGAAAAAAGTTAACTGAAAGGACACCAGCCGGTTTGAACGAGGTGGGCTCGAGAGATTTCGAATCGTGTGAGGGACCATTCGTGACCAGTCGGTCAGTTACACGGTACACACACTCATGCTCTTCTGGACCATGCCTATGAGCTGGCGGCCAGCGGTCTCCGAAAACGCCCACTAAATCACCGAACCGAATTCCATTTGGCTTTCGGCCCTCCCTCTCTCTCTCTCTCGTTCCCTCTTTGCAGAGTCAACAACGTATTTACTCGTCCATTTGGTCCTTTTGCGGTCGCGGGTGTACACAGAACCCGATCCTACCGCCGATTCTCATCCTCCGCTCTTCTCGCTGCTCCTGTCGGCCCTGCGTCTGTATTTCCGTGTGCACACACGATTGTTTTTCTTTTTCCACGTTTTTTTCTATTTGAATGGATAACACTGTTGGAAGACCACGGACGATCGAGACCCTTCTCCTCCCCCTCAAACGTCCCCGTACATGCCATCTTTCGAGATGTCGCCAGCTCTTGGCATTATGAATATTGATAATCCGACGAGGTTGCGGCGAGAGCTAAGATGAACGTGAAGATGGCAGGAGTAGCGCAACGTTAAGAAGGAGAGGGGGTAGGAGCAAACAGAGACAAACGTTCCGCAATGGAAATATCTTGTGCTGGACCTACTCGACCCTGCAAACTCAAGCGTCAGGTTGTCGAAGAGCCTCAATTCGTATTCATGGAGCCGTTCGAAAGTTTAAGCTCATCGCGCTTTTTTATAATGATTTTTCTATAACAATGATGGATCGTTTAATAATTCTTTAAAAAATGCATTCTGTTAGAAAAATGAAAAATACAACTTTCTCCCTCTTGGAGTTTTGTTGCAAACGCAGTAGTTCTCGAGATACGGGGCGTTTTATGAAACCGCCCTGCGTAGAGCGAAACATTTAAAATCTTTTTAATAATAATTATCTTATAACAAGAATTGATCGTGCAATAATTTTGAAAAAATTCAATCTGCTAGAAAAATAAATAATGCTACTTTTTCCGTTTTGTAGTTTCGTCGTGAGACCCAACAGTTACCAGAATATGGGGCGTTTTATAAAACCATTCTGCGAAGAGCGAAACTTTCAAATTACTTGTGGGGGCACTGGGGCAAACCACCTTTTCTGAGGGCAATGGGGCAAGCCTCCTTTTTTCGGGGCACTGGGGCACCACCCCTATCCTGGGGACATCTAGGTATCCAACTAAATTCGTCCTTTATGATCACTTTGTTCTCGAATATCAACGAAACGATCGTTTGAATCTTTTTTGAGCGTAGTCATTTATTGGAATACTCGAAAAAATGAAAAATGAGGTCGTGAACTTTTGAATCGTCTTGTATATGTATGCGGCGCTAGAAGTTTTTGTATTCGTTGGATACACACTCACGTACGTACACAGCATTGCTGCGCACAGTGCTCGTCCCGTTTTGTATACTTTGTCGTAGCTTCTCTCGTGCCTGTTTCTGGTCTCGTGTCCTCGTGACTCTTGCAGAACTCGGGACGAGGCCAGCAAAGAGAAAAGTTTGCGGATCCCTCCTACACACGTATAAGAATAAACACACACATGGATTCATATGTAATTATGTATGTGCAGCTGGATATTTCGAACGTGCTCCCTCCATGTAATGTTGACTGTTAGGAGGTCTGGCTGTTTTGACGTTGGTTTTTTCGGGGACTATCGTATTCGAAAATCTATCTACGTGATTTATTACCAATTTGAACATTTTTTCGCAACATTTTCGATTCATGACGAAATAGTTTTAAAAAATACATTTATCAGTTTGTTAAAACAACCGAACATTAGGTCTAATTAAATCGATTTTTTTCTATGATTTTCTTTAAACAATGATACCTCCGTTGCTTATAAATATTTTTTTTATTTAAAAATTCTTCATCTTTATAAAACTATGTTTCAATTTTGTGTAAAACATAGAGCTCGTAAAGCCGAAAGTTTCTTTGCAAAAAATTTTTGAAAATTGGCCTTTTTTCAGTCGTTAAACGTTGACGTTTACATTTCATAAGATTTCTGGATTCCTCCCAGGACCCTCTCGCGATTACCCTAATCCAGAGAGAGATACTTGTGGCTCTGGTAATCGCAGGACTCGCGTAATCACGACGATTTCTCTTGAAATTCCTCCAACCCCAATTTTCATTTATCCTTGAGCTTTTTCAGGACGGTATGTCTGACTCTAGGGAATTGCAATGCCCTCAGCTTCAGCGATGAATTACAGCCTGCATTCCAAATATTAATAATGAAATTTATTCCTGCAAGATTCGAACAGCCGAGCGTGTAAAATTTTACAAAATTCACGGAGGTTGTGGAGGATGGATGGTCGGGAGAATCCCGATAATAAATTTAAGGCGATTACCATTTTAGAGGCGAGCTGCACCATGAATTGAAAAATAATCGCTTCTTATGTTTTGCGTTGAATACGATCATTTTACTTATATTTCCATTAAGTTTTAACGAAATATTTTATTTTTTTTAACAATCCTTATGAAAAATATTTCTGTATTCGGATGATCATTTAATTTGTTTGTCCTCGCACATTTAAAAAAAATCTTTCAAACAAACTCTTTGATAAATTCTTCATTAAAATGTCCAATTAGGGAAACAAATAATCCTTCTTCATTTAATCCAACTATGCATTAAAAATATCCTCCTTAAATGACTCAAATTATTTAAATGAATAATTGTCCCGAAAAAAAGTATATGTGAGCATGTCTGAGTTTCGTAAAAAAAACGTATTCTCTTTTTTTTATCACAATTCTATTAAAAAAAATGTTTTTAATTGAATTATTCTATTAATTCAACTAATCCACATTCATTAAAAAAAAGTGTTTTATAAATTTACCAAATTCTTCAAATCTTTATGAAAAAATTATTATTTTTCTGTTTAATTTTGTTCACAGTTATCGTTCGAAATCTAATAACTTTATCGATATTGATTAATTTATCTCAATTATTCGAATTCGAATTCTGTAATCGTCGACCTCAAATTTCATTCCTTTGGTTTCCAAAGTAGAGTGGATCGAGTAAAAGTGCAAACTCGATAAAATTTCCACCGATTATTCACCAGTTGCACGTAATAATAGACCAAAATGGCGACGAGATTTTCTAAGCGCTCGTCAATTTATTAATAACGCGTGCGCGAGATTTACTATCATGAAAGTTTAAAGTCCGACAATATGAAAGTCGAATGCATAAATTGGCGGTCTATAGAGACCGTTTTACGGAGGAACTGGTTGTACCTACCGCGTTCTCCAAACGAGCGTTCTCTCTCATCCTCAGCGTTGCGCTCGTCATAAAACATCTCGTGAATAGTTCAGCGTTGAGTGAGACTCCGGACAAATACGAGAATAGCAGAGGGAAGATGAGCCCTCGAGTCTGTTGAGCACAAAATTGACTTCCAGTAGCAATCTCAGGGAGTCCACGAGAGAAAGAAAAAAAGTGGTAGAAAGAAAAAGACAGAAAGAAGGAAAGGATGATTGATTGATTCGTTTATTACAATAATGGATACTGATAACTGATAATAATAAAATAAAAATGAGATAAATGATAAGAATAAAATGGTTTATTTTTAATAATGCATAATAATTAATAATGATATAATTGCATATCATATACGATATAATAAATAGATAGTTATATAATAATATATAAGAGTACATTTTTAATAGTGTATAATAATAATATCATTATTAATAAAAATTAATTCTGTTATTTACACTTACGTATAAAAATAACTATTTCTTTTTATGGAAATGCAACTAAATTTTTTTTTCTTTATCTCTCTTATTACCTTATTACTCTCTTAATACCTTATTAGAGGAAGGAAGGATCCTTCCTCTTCTGTTATCGAATATTAATTTTTCAAACTTTAAACATAATATAATATTATAAATTATTATAATATCATTACTATTTTATCTTACATATCGTATTACATCATATATTTTATTATCTCATTATTAATGTAACATTATACATTCCTCATCTCGATTTCATCAGACATGTAATAATATTATATTTATTTTATCCCCGGCGTTTACGAATATTTCCTATTTTTTTAAATTGTCAAAAATTCTGAAAAAAAATGTTTGAGATCTGCAGCCAATTTAAAAAATGAATAAATACACGAATACGATTGTTTTAAAAATTGTCGAGTCTTTTATTGTTTTTATTTTCTACCTTTTTTCTCTCATTCCTTAAATATAGTTTTGCCAGGCGTTTCAGGACTGGGTGGATGTTCATTGGCGTTTTGAAGACCTAGAACCAAACAAACCAACTCTATTTACAAGCCGAACTTCGGGGTGCGAGTTCAAGAGGTTACGCAATGATTTTCCACGAGCTCGGTGATTTTGAGGCTCCCTTTGGTTCAGCTTGTGTCGCCTTTATGAGTCCTCGACTCGTCACGCACCCCCGCAATATCGGGTAATCCCACGGTTCCTGGGGAGGCCGTTTTCTCCTCAGAACTGGAGCCTGATGAAAAGGGATGACCGGAGGCTCCACGGAGGAGTGACGAAGAGGTTAGGGATGTCGCATCAGACGCTCCTTGCGAGGGTGAGACTGAAATCACGCGAGGAGTGGCGCCCCTCGCGACGAAATTTCGCCGAGGCCACTGGCAGGTTCGCCAACACGCGTAAGCCCGGAACGATCACTTGAGTATCTTTCTCGGCCCTTGCGAAAACCAGGAAGGGAACTTACGAGCGTTTGATATGCGCATCGCGACCGGTCCTCGCTAAACGCCACCATAGATTTCTACAGGGTGACCATGGAGAAATTTCACCCTCGAAAATATCACGTAACATACCCGGATATCGTTAAAAAATTATATGTCTAAAAAAATGGAAGTTTTCAAAATTTGAATTTTTCGAAATACTTCTCTTACTTTCGTTCATATTTTTATTACTTTTGATATGCAGTTTTTATTTATTTTATTATTTTATTGTATTTTATTTTGGTTTATTACTTTTGTACTTTTGTACAGCCATGTCAAAACATTCTTTCAACACGTTTTCTTTTTAATAATATTGTTTTCCTTGTTTATCTATATTTTGTAATAACAGAAATTTAAATAAAAAAATCATCAATGAGATACGATAAAATGAAATTGAAAAAATAAAAATTCAGCTTTACGTTCAACATTTTCTTAACGTTCCACCCGATATATATAGCTAGTATATACATATGTGCGTGTGTAACTGTATTGGTACGTCAGAGACGTCTATACGTATGCTACCTCCGATGTCACGAGGGTGTAAAACCTTAAGCCGGCAATTCCAACGAGTCGACGTGCTCCTATATATTCCTCCCTTCATCGCCCATCGCCGCCAAAATATGCGGCATAGATCGCTCCCTCTCTCCCTGTCCCTTCGTATCCCCCCTCGAAAAGCTCGTACAGAAAAGGGCTCTCGTTTCATCCGAACTACCCTCAAACTCTTGAACACCTTTCGCTCAGTACCAAACCTTCAAGTGTCACCGACATTTTTTTGGGAACTTTTTTTATTGTTTCTTTTTTTATTAGGGAACTCATAAACATTTCTTCCCTCGAGTACGTGGGAACATTTTTTTTTTCAAGAATTTGTGATCATTTTTTTCGTTTCTGAACTTGAAAACATTTATTTTGTTTAAGAACTCGAGGAGGTTTTTCTTTTATTGAAAAACTGAAAAATATTGTTCGTTCAGGAATTAATAAAAATGTTATTATTAAAAAAACTAATAAACATTTCTTTTATTCAAAAATTTATAAAAATTTGTTTGTGAAAGTACACATAAAAAATATTTCTTCCCAAATTTGTAAATTCCAAAATTGTATTCCATCTTTTACCTTTTTTACATTAGCTCATAACTTTTCTTTAACAATAGCGTTGATTCAAAAAAATTAAATTAAAAAACAGTCATACATGTGGCCACCGGAAATTGGAATTGGAGTCAATTTTCGTTCGCTCGAATCAAGCTCCCTCTCCAAGCTGAAGAATACTTATTTTTTTGTATTGTAGTTTTTTCTTGTCGATTTCTCTTTTTTTTTATTTGGACGTACATCGCTTTCGTTGAATTCAATTTGTGTTCGCTGATGGTCGAGGAGCAGTTGGTCGGATCAATTAGTGAACGAGTTCGGAGAGGACGGTCCCGGCATATTATTACTGGCGTGAGAGGCCCGAAATGACTTTCGAAATGTTTCTCTTGTTTGCATGTGCGTGGGTGAGCGTGCGTGTATAATAAATACGTATAATTTCTCAATTTAAAAAAAAAACACTTAGCGTAAGTTTAATTGAAATGGAATTTAAGTTAACTTTAATTCTACTTCACTTTCCCTCACCTTTTCTCAAAAAAATGTTTAAAACGATCTAAATAATTTCGAAATAATTTCGGTGAACAAAATTAATTATGCTTACGAAATTGGCTTCCTTATCTCTATTAAAGTTTTTATCTAGATAATGCATCGAAATTCCATGATGACTTTACATACTTTTAAATGATTAAATAATTTCTTATATTATCATTATTACCTAATAAATAACAAAATAATAATCGAAATATACATTCTACCACCAGTTTACTAAATAATTCATCTATATGTTATCCGAAAATCAATAAATAATTATTGATTCATTAATCCATTACTGATTGATTATTAATGCTTAATATTCATTATTAACAATAAATCGATCAACTATCGATCGATTGATTGACCCAATTCGATATTTCTTTTACACAAACACTCCTAAATAGTTATAATTATTTGAACCATTATTTAAAATTATAAAAATTAAATTTCTTTATGAATAAATAAACAATTTTTATTTCCTCTGCAAATAAATGAGCATGCCTCGAATTGGCCACGTGAAAGACCTAAAACTCTATACGACATGACATAAATGGAAAAACCAAATGGGACGATTGAAAAAAAATAAACAAAAAATCGAGAAAGATATATATATATATATATCAAAGTCGAGTGGGTGGCAGAAGAGTAAAGGGAGTTCAAGGAGGGCTTGAAAAAAAACGAAAAAAAAAATTGAAGGGCCTTTAGCGCGAGTCCGATGGAATTTTAATGAGGAACGTTTCGTCGCTTTTGCGTTCCTCCGTTCTCTCAGTGCTCCTGTCCGATTCGGAGAGTGACGCTTTAATGCCCACCCGAATGTGTGTATACATATATGGATGTGGTTCTTTGCGGTCCATAGCGTCTTTTCTTTTCAAATCTCAGCGTCCTCCAGTACTCCCTCCCCCTTAAAACACCTCTTTGGCCCACTCTTTCGTGCTCCAATTTTCACGAACCCGAACACGTGCCGTCGAGCCTTCTAAAAACCCGAGGAAATAATTCTCGAGCTGCTTTTTCAGTAAAGTACACGTTTTTGAAAATAAAAATGTTCTATGTGGAAACTGAATGGAGGGAGCGGTGACGGGGGGAGGGGAGAATCGTCCACTCTGATGGCTTTCGGATAAAAGTAGATTTTTTGGTGAAAGGTCGTGACTTTTTAGAGGATTAAAGGAAATGAAAAAAGTGGTTGGAAATGTTTATTATTTTCATAAAATCGATTTTTTTAAATCGAGGAAATTGCACTTTTTGAAAATCTTATCGGTTCTTTTCTTTCGTCAGACGATCCGGTCAGGTGGGATCAAGGTGGATTTTTATTTAGTGGAAGGTCGAGGCCCTTTAAGGGGCTGAATTAAAGTAGAAATTTGGAAATAATGTTTTTTTTTTTCAAACAAATTTTTTTTTTTTATGAAACTTGATAAAATTGTATATTTCCGAAATCTATATCTAAGTCCTTTGATTCGTCAGGGAATATCCTGCTAAAGAGGGCTCTGCATTCTTGAACCTACGTAAAGGGAAAGTGCGAGAGAGAGAGAGAGATGGAAGAACAGTCTGGGTCGAAAACAAGATGAAACTTTGGCAAGAGGTGTTGTTTCGTGATAGCCCGATAAACATGAGCGCCGTTAAAAGATTGTAGCCTTCTAAACTATCCCAAATTCCATTCGCTCCTTCTATCCTTTTCCCTTTATGTCAAAATTCCCTTTCCCTGTGTTACTATTTTTGTATTATTTTCGTTGTCTCTCTCTTTTTAATTGTCACATTTAAAATACTTTTTTAAATCTCTTTCAAACGCCTACATAATCCCTTTTTCTTCTCAGTTGTTATTTTCATGTCCCCCCTTAATTCCCGCAATCCCTGTCTTCCTGAGTTATTACTTTCGTATTATATAAGTAACATTTTCCTTCACCATTTCGAATTCTCTCTTTCTTTTCTCAGTTATTTTTATAATTTTAACGATGTTACATTTGGCCGATCTGTAATGCTGTATTCTGTTATTTATTTAATCCATATTTTTTGTTGCTCCATTCTTTATTTATAATTTTATATTTCCATCAAATTTGTCGAGATTGTATAGAAAACTTTTATACTTTTTTTTTTATTGTTTCGATGCATGTCGTTTTTATAATTTAGTAAATTTCGTAATTATTGTTCTCCCAATTTTTCTTTTATGCAAATTTCTTTTTTACATTCATTTTTCCTAGCTTTGCTTTCGTGTGTTACTTTTTGTTTTCTTCTTTTTCAACACGTTTTATTTTTCGTTTGTTATTTGTTATTTATTACTTTATTTATATTATTGCGTGAAAAAAAACTGAGTCATGAAATAAGTGTGATCAATCCATCAATTCCCCCCCTCCACCATCCGACCCACTCTCCACTTTTCTCTTTCTCCCTCTCGCGATCTTGGTAGAGTTGGAGGGAAGGAAGGAAGATAGAGAAACGTCTGAACGCGTGCTTGGCCATTTGTCACCAAGGGTAGAGTGCGCATCGCACCATCAGCTATATCTATATCTTCGTGTATATGTTCATGCACAGATTTTATTTATGTGTATACATGTATGTAATGCACCAGGCAAAAGACCAGGCGAGTGCTGCTCTCGCGATATAAATAGGTCGCAACGCTGACAAACGACCGGCTCCTACGACAAAAAAAACCAAACACCACAATCCCGCGTCCGTTTTCTTGGTTTTTTTCATTTTTTTTCCTCGTTTCGAATTCATTTTCAATTTTCATTTCTTTTACTTTCCCGTTTTAAATAATTTAATTTATTAATTTTTTGTTCTCGTTCTAAATAATGTTTTCTCCCATTTTTTATTGTAAGTGAGTGAGGAATTCATTAGGAAACATAATAATGTATATTTATTCTGCAAATTTTAATTGTGGAAATTTTTCGACGAACCGAAAAACGAAATAAAAAGGAACAGAGAGAGAAAGAGAGATGACAAAGGAGAGGGATATATATACGAAATTCAACAAAAATTAATGACCGAAGAGTATCTATAACAAACTTGAAAAACAAAAGTAAATAGAACGTAATGTACATTTTTTTTGTTAAAAAAAATGTTGTATATTAATACACCTGTATATACGAGTACATTTAATAATTTAGTTTTAATGTTTTAATGAGAGAATCTTAATTCATGTGTGTTCACCTACGAGTTCGAAGCTCCCCAAAGTGCCCACCTCCCCGGCGATTATTTACTTCGTGAAGCGAGTACGAAACTCGAGAGCCCAAAGTGGCAAGTGAAAACTCGATTCCCCGCCTCGGTGGACCCGAATACCCGAAGATCGTACATGAACCGGAATAAAGTTCCTGCGTGACATTACCGCCCATGGGAATTGTCGTAAAAAGTTTCTCCCGCAGGCCCATCGCTCGCGAAAGATTTATCACGTGGGAGGACATTTATTTCGAAGGAACCGTCGAACCACGAACGAAGTGAGGAACCAATGAAATCATTTGTCACAATTCTATCAATGAATAGGTCGTTTTTGAAGTACCATTTTTCTGTACCGTTTGGGTACCATTTTCGTACTGTTTTGTTGGGACCATTTGGGCTATTTTTTATGCCATTTATTAGGCATATTTTTTATGCCTTTTGCGTTAGATATTTTTTTGCACAATTGTTCTATCCTTATTTTTCTACCATTTTTCAGTCAAATATCTACTCTCAATGTAGCACCACTTTAGATGCCATCGGGGTACCATTCTTGGTACCTTCCGGTACTATATTTGTTGATTTATCAAAGGGTTTATTTTCTTCTTTACATTGATATTTACTATCAGCCATGTATAAAAAGCGGACCAACTGCCGGTCCTTCAAACTCCAACGCTCGCATACCCACGTTTGAAGAAATAAAAAATGGTAAAAAATACGTGGAAGCTCAGGAAAAAAAATCAAGATGGCCGGTGGAAAAAAATAAATTGGGTTTCGAGAGTTCGAGAAAAAAAAAATGAAATCTACGAGGTGTCCTCCAGCTCGAAGCTTGGCTCAGAGTGCCACGAGAAAACGGAAGTGAAACGTTACATCTGGCTTAAGGGGGAGCCCGATGACTCTTGCTGTCCGATGGGGGTGGGGCTTCTTCGCACCAACGTCGGCACGAACTTTGACTGTCGAACTATATTCACTCGTGGGTGCTATATTTAACGAATTCCTGGCTCGCTTCGAATAAGTGCCACCGTTCTGGTACAGACTCCTCTTTGGGATGGGGGGGGGGGGTTTAAACCTCTTTATATTTCGTTCTTCATCTCGCATGAGACACAAGAGCGCGATAAACGTCTTGAAACCGACGACATATTTACCGCGAGGGCAGAGGCAAAAGCACGACCGAACGAGCACGAAACGACTCATCCCCTTCGTGTCAATCGTGACACTCGTATAAAAAAATTATAACTCACAAAAAAATGCCTAGTCTGGTGACGTTACGGGCAGTCAATAAAATTGGAAAAAACAAAACTCTCGTGCGACCAACGAAGATCACGACTCTTTATTCTCCGTTTGTTCAAAAATAAAATGTTGGATTTTCATTTTTGAAAATACTTCAAGTCGATTGAAAACAATTTCATTTCTATGACGAATTTGTATTTTAAAAAAATATATATTTTTTCGGAATTGAAAATTCGAAGAATGAAAGCGAAAGTGCTTTCAAATATGCCATTTTGACATATTTATACGTTTTTGTCGGTTTCTATTTGTAATATTCGATTTTGTTTCAAATGTTTAGTCTTTTTTTAGTTGCGAATTTATTGATAATTTTCGGTGGGCCGTTTTATCGTCAATTTACACTGTGATAAAATAAAATAAGTTGAAAGAATTAAGATAAATAATATGATGAAATAAAATCATTAAAATTGAATAAAATAAAAAAGAGCAATTCATAATTGGTGTATATAATGTACAAAATTAAATTAATATTCGATAAATAAATTAATATTAAATTGAAATATTTAATTAATAAATTACATCTTTTTATTCATTTTTATTTATTTGATGAATATTTATATTATTTTGTACGAATTATCAAAAGCTTATCGGGCGATGTACAATTTTTCTCCGCACATCGTATTTATGTGGATGGGAGGTATAGAGAAGGGACATACAGAGAAAAAGAGAAAAATTCTTTGCAGCCTCTGGGACATACTCCTGTTATTGTTGGAGCGTGCAAAAATAAAAGACCCAAACGTGCCTTACAAGAGAACGCGTGTCTACGATTTTTGCCGGTCGTCGCGCATTTTTCCTCGTCAACTGATTCGAATAGGCCCACCGTTGTAACCCGCGTGGCTCGGGTTTTGTTTTACGTACAAATAGGAACAAGGCGCCTTGGCACCCGGTGTGAATTGGTTTGTCAAGTTGCCAGAGTGTGTATACGCCTTTCGTAACCATACGACCGGCAGTGAGTGCACGTAAACGTAAATATACGTCAATACAGGGTGTCCCAAGCTCATATCTTAGAAACAACGATCAATGTCAAAAAATATTTCGAATAGAAGTTGTTACGTTTCAAACAGGAAAAAAGATGCTAATGTCAATTTGACCTTGTATTCAAAATCCAAGGTCGTACAGGTCAACTTCGAAATTTTAAATAGGAAACCCTTTTTTTTACATCAAATATCCTTGTAGCCCAGCTCAAGAGCTTTTCGAAATACTATAGATAAACATTTTTGTCTGAACTATTTTGTCAGTTGTGATACATCAAATGGTGTAACTTCGACGGCTGATAAGTAACCTAATACTCGATATAAATATAATTATATATAGCGTTTTGCAAAGCTGTCGATCTTATCTATCACGATTTGTACCGAAAAGTGAAGCTTGATACGAAAAATTATAGTTTTACCTTGACGTGACCTTCGCGTTTATACTTGAGGTCAAATTGACTTTGCCATCATTATCTCCTGTTGAAACGAAAGAACTTTTGTTCGAAACATTTTTCGAAATAATTTATATCTTCTAAAATATGAGCTTGGGACACTCACTGGGACACCCTGTATATCCATATATATATGTATATATTTATACGTATTCTTTATACGAGATTATAATGTCTCTGGGTATATTGAGAGTGAGATTTCTCGCGGATTTCGTTGGCTTTGTGTGAGGCAAAATTCCGGGAAATCCAGACGCCATCCAGCACCATGAATTATTACTTCGATTCGCAAAGGACCCCCGGATCGTTCATTTTTACCGGGAGCAAACTCTCATGAATTTTCGCGCATTTTCCGTGAATTCATATGTGTGTAGGTGGAGGGATCGGAGGGAAGATGCCAACCAACCCTTTCCCAAACTACTCACATGACGGGAATGATCAAACGTGACTGTCGTCTATAAATAACTGAAAAATTAATCATTTTCGAACATACCTTAACTATTTTTCTAGAATTTTAAAAATTGTCTCTTGTATATTTTAAAGTGATTGAATATTTTATTTTGCGATCTATGTAAAAAGAAACTTTTTTTCAAGTGAATGAAATAGCATTTTAGGCAAAAAAAAACTTTGTGTATTTTGAACAGGCCATTATTTTTATTATTTCGAAAAAAGAATTCATTTCCAAATTAAATTACAGAAAATTTATTTCGAAAATTTATTTCAAAATAAAATTAATGAAAAGTAATCTCGAGAATTAATTTATAAATTGAATTAATGAAAAGTAATTTCGAGAATTTATTTATAAATTAAATTAATAAAAAGTAATTTCACAAATTTTATAAAATTAATATTCAATAAAAAGAGAATGTGAAAAATCTGTTGAATACATACGGATGTTTCATAGTATTACTGAACCTACCTTTTCCAATTTTTCCCTTAACCAATAACATATTTTCTTCAAAACAAAACAAAAAAGTCATTGTTAACGAATATTTTCAAACGAACAAAAAATAAATCTCAGCAGAGTACCAAACGACCCGTCCATGAAATCTCTGCTTCCTTATTCCGCTCTTTCCATCAGCAGCAACATTCTCGAAAAAAAATCGTTCATTTCCCAACTTTTGGAAAAACAGTATTTCGATTAATTTTTGTTTGCACCCTTTATTCGAAAAATGCTTTCGGTCCATTTTTGCAAATTCCCTACAAATCGGTGCATCAATTCAGCAGTATAACGGTTAACGACGTCGAATGGGACGTTACCGACCGAGCCGGATAGTCCGATAGAAAGGGACGCCATAAAAAAAACGAGGTTTGTCCAAAGTGCGAGCGATAAAGCGCAAAGTGTCGCGATAAATCCGTAAACGGGATCGAGCTTTTATTAAAACGCTTTAGTGCACGTCCTCCCTGGCCCTTCTGGGCCTTAAACGCCCTTAAAAACCCTTACATCGTCAGCGAGAAAACAAGGGCGACGAGGGGGAGGGGGCGACGAGGGGGAGGTAGGGTTTGTATGCAGAGTACACTATCAGTATTTTTAACGCGAAGCATTTCGTATCTATAGAGCGTTTGGGTTAGATCGGTACGTAAAGTTAAGTCGCCCTTCGTCCCTTCGTCTCGTTTCGCCATAAGCGTCGGATTTCCCGAGTGTACGGAAAATTTAGTGTCGCAAATCCGCATGACTTGAACCGAGCCTCTCTTCCGTTGTCTCGCAAAGTTTTAGCCAGTTTGAAGATAATTTATCGGGCTCTTTCATCTCGTCGTTTGGGTTCCTCTGAGGCGGTTGGGGAGATCGGGAGGATGAGGAAGAGAGAGGTAGTGAGGAGGACCAAGGATGACCATAAAGCCCTTACTCTTGGTCGTCATCGCATTTCCTCACTGTACAAATGTGTATGGGCTGTTCCACAAGTCCCCATATAATTTACAACAATTAATTTTTATTGCAGGCATCATTGTGTTCGTTCAGAAAAATTGAACGCACAATAATTTTTCCGAAAATATATTTAGCGATTCATACTTTTTTTAGATTTTATTTATTTTCATTTTTTGACATATTTATCTATTTGATACAAATAAATGTTATGATTTTATTAATTAAGTATTCCTAGATTTTATTTTATAATCGTGATGTAATAATAATTAGAATGATCAATAAATATATACTGTTCAATTTATTCAATACCATTCATTTATTGTTTTATTTATAATTAATAGTTTTTATTAATATTTTTTTGCATATTCATTTCCTTTCTACATTATTTTTTATGATTGTAATATAACAATAACTATAATAATCAATAAATATATAGTATGGAAGCATAACTAATAAAATTTATTCACATGTGACTTTTTCATTGAATAATAAAAAAATTCCTGTATAATTAGGTCTAATATGTGAATGAACATTATTATTAACACGGAGCCTTCGATTACGAAATAAAGAAATAATTAATGACAAAATTCTTCCACTTGACGTGAAAAATCTCGTGAAGGAAAAGCTCATCCAGAGAAACCTAAATCTATCTCTCTCTATCTCTCTCATTTTATCTCCCCGTCTCTCTGCACTCTCAGTGATGACAAAAAATTCGTTTTTTCTAGCTCGCGTTGCAAAAGCCCTTTAACTCGTTAGTGTGTATGAGCACGTGAACGTGGAATGAGGAAAAAATTGTGGCATTCGTGAAAATCGTGGTTACTCTTCTGTACAAGTCCACGAAAATTACCAGAGAGAGGATTAAAGGGAGGATAAGAGCAGAGGTTGGGTTGGGGTGAGCTGAAGGGGCGGGGTGAAAACAAGGGGAAGAGAGAAGAAAAGCGAGAATAAGAGAAAGAGAACATTCCACCGAATTTTCGGCTAACGGTGATCCACGTACCGGAAAGATAATGCATAATCCATTTCCGTGCAAGGGATGAGTCCAATAGGACACGAACATTGAGAAGGGTCCTTTTAGGGTCTTCGAATAAGTCAGAGTGAGAGAAAACTAGAGAGAAAGAGGAAGGGCGGAAGATAATGCTCGAAGTGGAGGAAACAGCATCGTTTTATTCTACAACCCTCTTAAGTATTCCTTCCTTTCCCTCTCCGACTCCAGAAACGCTGCAACCATAAATTTTCAATAATGCAAATGCCCGAGCCACCGGAGCCAGCTAACTTCAATTTATGTAATTTTTAACTTCAACGAAAATGTATATTCAATTTTTGTTTACATTTCTCATAAAAAGATCTATTCTATTATATTTTATTTATTTATTTATTTTATATTATTCAAAATGCAATGTTTTTTTTCGGAACAAATATTCAATTTTTTGTTTACGAAGAAAGTAAATACAATTAAATGTTCAGGTGGACAAATTTGATAAGGATTTTGATTAATATTTTAATCAATATTGATAGCTATTGAAATCAAAGTTGAATTATATGTAATAAATATATTATTTTATACAATATTTAACGGTGACCGTACACAGTTTTGAAATTCACTTTTTTGGGATTCTAAGCTAGCGCTATCAGGAACCTATACTGAACCGTAAATGATCGCAGTGTAATTAGCCAATACATAACGACATCCTCCGTCTTTGTCATTATCCTTTGAATCGTATCGATGGAAATTGAAACGGAGCCTTCGGAAGAGAGATTAGAGTGTGCCTGTGCCAATCGGAAGTTCCAGCAGATTTCGGATTGTCCGGTGTCCGAAAAGATCGGAAATATCTTGAGGATGGATCGTCCGAAGTCATCGGTTCGTCATCACTCTTCGGCAGGGACAATCGGAAATCCGGAGGAAAAAAAATAATCCCCCCTCCATGGTCGATTTATCTCTCGCTTCGTCATGCGAAAATGTGGGCTTTCCCGACCTCTTTTCTTCCTTTTTTGTTGCCTCCAGCCGTTTCTTCCGTTTGAGCTAATGGTCCGAGGATTGGTCCGGGTCGGAAAGATCTACCTGAGTTAATCGGGAAGACGAAGTTCCATCGGGGAGGATGACGAGGATGCGTCGCGATAAAAGAGTCCCGACGAGGCTCGATTCCCGCGGGATGAATGCTGCAAAAGTCCGTTAGTCATAGGGGCTCGTCCCGGATCGTTGGATCTTCCGGAGGGTTGAACACGAATCATCAGAGCCAGCGGTCACAGTGGTGGCCTGTGTGGTCACCGAAACTGCGAGCCAAACGGGAGCTTTCGAAAAATCCGATGACGCTTCAACACGACGAGAGTGGGGGAAACAACATTTTCAAACTGCGAAGTGGGGCAAAGCCCCTGTCGGGTGGGCAACTCCCCCTCGCCAAACTGGATGGTGAAGGATCGAGGCAAGCTTTGGAGCGGTGATACCTCTAAAACGGTAGGGCGATGAAAACCCCTGAGCTGTGATCTGAAAAGTCTCCGAAACTGAGGACTTTCCCCTAAACTGTGGGATGGAGGACCCTAAAACGATGGGCTAGAGAACCCCCCAACTATGGGTAGATACCTCCTAAAACAGTAAGCTGGGAGATTCTTCCAGCTATGATGTGGAAGAACCTCCCAAACCTTGGGATAGGGGAACCCCCCAAACTGTGGGTTGGGTGACTACCCTGAAACTTCTAGGTACGAAACCCTCCTCTGAATAGTGTGATAGAGAAAGAGGTAGTTGATTTGTTGAAATTTGTTTTTTAAATAAATTAATTAAACGGCGTGGAAATAAAAATTCATCATCCAGTAAAATTTTAATGTCCTTTTAAGATTTGTTATTCCTAAGAATTTTAATTCCTATATTATATTAACAGTATTTTTATCGAATTTTTCCTGTCGAAAAATAAACCACCAAGTGAGTGAATTAAAAATACGGCGGATGCAACAAAATATAAGTGCCTACGATAATGATAAATGTAAAAATGCAAAATAATTAATACTCATCGACATGAAATAAATCAGTATTGTTTACTGAATCCTTTTTTTCTGTAAGCCATTAAAAATCTTAAATCATTAAAAAACTTTCGTCAGATACATCTGACGACAGTTTTGTATGATTTACAGAAAAAAAGTATTTACGTTTTCAACATTTGTATCGCGTATTAAAAAATGATTAATAATCATTCACAGCCAATTCTGTAACAATCTACGTGTCAGGAGACCAATAACACAGCCATAAAAATAAAGCTATAAAAATTAATCATAACGACAAACAGCAATAAATCAGAAACATTTGGTGATGGAAAGAGGATTGGGGGAGGGGTGTAAAAGCAGAGCAATTCCAGAAAGTTTCCCGAATTTGCGACACAGGAATATAACGCGTTTATTACCATAGATTCGAGAAACTCGGCTGCGCATCGGAGTCAACAAATCGCTGTTTAATGGCGCACACGCGAGGGTTCGCTCAGGGGATGACGTTGCCGAACTGGTAAATGAGGGTCGCAAGAGGGTGGAAACAAGAGTGGAAAGAAACAGGAATCAAGGGGCAAAGATATCGTGATCGGGCAGGGTAGGAAAAGAAATAGAGTTTGTTTATATCTATATAGGGGTACTTGGGCTGATTACTAAGAGTAAGATGAAACCAAACTTTAGTTAGTATTTTGTACTAAAACTTCTAATTTTTGGTAAAATTAATAATGGTTTCAGTTCATTCGTGTCGTCAATATTGGTGAATCGTTCGATTTTGCCATAACCCCAAATAACCCGATATCGCAGTCACACAAAAAAGTATTTTGACCTTGGGTTCCGACCATTCTTTGTATATGTTTTCTAGGTCGCTAAAACCAAATTTGAAGTCCATTTCACGCTAACGTGTAAACAGTTTATGTCTTTTACCGTAACCTATGCTATCGTACTTTTATACTATCTTGCCCTTGAGGCATGTTCCATCTAGCCCCACATTATTATATGAATGTTTAAATATTATTTACTCTTATTTTATTTAACCAATTCATTTTTTTGTTAATTAATTAGTAATTATACAGACGTTTGCTTTAATTCATGAATTTATTTGATTAACAACTTTTTATTAAGCTATAAATATTATATAATAATGTTTATAGCTAAAGTAATATTATATAATAAGTTTATATACCGAAATCTATGATTTTTATAGTACAATATGTACATATATATTTATGAGGAGAATAGTTTTAGATGGTAAGGAAAACTTGTCTCTTTTCATCCCCCTAACTCGGGGGATGAGTCACGACATAAACCGAGATTTATACGCGACCGCATTCTATTCGTCTTCTCTATCTGCAACAAGCTTCTCCTTCGACCCGCTTCGACAATGGGGTGCAAAAAGATTCTTTGGTGCATGCGAACGAAATCGAGAGTAAAAGTGCGGGAAGGGCGACCTAATTTATAGGGCATTCCGCGATAATTAAATCAGTCGAGAGAGCACGAGGCTCATAAGAAGGCGGCAGGGGGGGGGGGGGGGACGGAGTGACGAATCGAAAAGCTGTGTTTTTGGCGGACCTTTGGTTTTGAAGTAATTGAAGAAATTTATGGAGGGCACTTCTCGTGGCTTGACTAATGGAAGCTTTAGCTCCAAATGAAAGTTCGATTTTTCGTTATCTTTTTACGATGAAACTAAGAGGGTGGGGATATTGAAATTTTATAGGCGATTGATCCGTAGTCCTGCCAAATTTGACGATTGTTTTGATTGAAAAATATTCATGAGTGAAGGTACAATTATTTTATTTAAATAATCCGAAATATTGTTATACTTAATTGACTTTTTATCGTCGCTATGATAGCTACCGTAAGCTGAAGCAGGGAAAAATATCAAACAAATATTCTAGAACCGGTTTTCCCATTTTCCCACTCGAATTTTGCACTTTCGGCAAAAACTCGCGCATATTGGTAATCAGCGGAAAATTTCCGATCAAATAGACTCTTTTAAGAGTTTAAAAACGGAAAAAAAATTTTTTCGTCCTTCCGGGCCGTTTTTCCAGAATCTCAAAAATCACGATATTTCAAAAGGTCGTAGAATAAGCTTCTCATATGCTATGGACATTCATTGGGGGGGTTTGGAAAAGTTTTTTGCCTAACTTAAATAATGCCGTTGGATTTGTATTGATATCGCTAATAGTTTTCCCAGAAAGTCCACTTGAAATTCGCAGAAAAATTTGCAAAAATCGATGGTCCAACTTTGAAATTCTGCCAAAAATCGAAAAATCATCGGATTTTAATGATTAAAAAAGCATTTTTACGAGAAAATTATACCAAAGAGATTGAGTGCAAAGCGGAGTACTAAAACCGAAAGGAAAAGAAGTTATCCATGATTTAGTGAAAAAACTTTTCTCCCCCGAAAATCCAACAAAATTTTGGATTTTTAATATTTTTTTATTGGTCCATTTCGATGTAACTTTATCCCCTGAGTACAAATATACCATTTATTTCTCCGAAAACCCAAAATTTCCCGGAAAAAATGGTAAAAAACTTCTAAAATCACGATTTCTTTGGCAGTGAGCAGTGCTTTCGACGAAAATTCATTGATATTCGTAATCAGCTGAAAATTTCCGATGAAATAGACCCTTTTAATACTTTTCAAACAGAAAAAAATGTCCGGCTACCCCTGGCCACTTTTCCGGAATCTCAAAAATCACGAAATTTCAAAAGGTCGTACATAAACGCACACGCACCGATGCTCAGCGGTGGGCAATTGTCCTGCAGCGATTCTTCGCCCGAAAAGTCGAGACTTCGAGGCCGAATTCGCGTGTGGTTCGCGTCATCCATCGTCATCCAGCTACTCGCATGGCAAAACTCCAAAATTGTCATTATCAATGTAACGAGATGCCGCGTCGAAAGTTTCCAGCGTGTTCGTCATTCCCTTAATATTAAAATGATCACTTTTCATTGCTATTGACAGTTTTATAATAATAACAATAATAAGAAAATCTCTACAAAAAATGTCCCAATCGGATTTTTGTTTCTTCAAGGCATTTGGGTCCATTAGTTTATTTTTTTTTTTTGTTTGGGTTTGTAATCGTTGCTTATTTTATACTCGATATAATTTCAAGAAATCCTATATCAACATTGGTTTGTCTCATCCCTCTCGTTATTTTCGTGTTTCAATGTGTTCAAACTAGACGACATAATTTATTGGAGCCACCTGCATGTCTGATAACCGAGGGACGATACTTGAAAAGTAAAGCCCTTTTGACCCTCAGCCCGCATAATTATCGCCAGGTGTCACCGTACGACCAAGTTTCGATGCTGCTCTACGAACCAGCAGCAATTGTCAAATTCCCTGGAGAGCCCCGTCACGAAAATAAATTACGAAAAAATAAAAATAAAACACCCAACGAAACCCGAAAAAAACCATGTTCCCTTAATCTCTCGTTCGATCGGTAACCGGTGCGTAACAAAGTAGCGAGAGCACCAGGCTCGAACACGAGGGTGGTTTTTATTGGATCTTTGATCATCCCGGAAACAGGCTGATCGGTAAATGAGATAGGGCGAAAAGGGCCACCCTGCTCTCTACTCATTCGACAAGGAAAATTATGTTACTTACCATTCTAATCGAAGAAGCGAAACGTCTTTCAAAAAGGGATAAAAAGGACGAAGGGCTGGGGAAAGGGCTCGATCTTCAAGGGCCGTATGCACGTCTCAAGGGACTCAAACTTCTTCGCAGGTTCTCCCTTTTTCAAGCCAGGATTACTCGATAATGCTCGACGAGACGCACCCTTCAAGGGCCTCACCTTTCAACAGCTAGGGCGCGATAGGGTGTCCTATTTTTTTGCCATACGGAAGAGCCAAAAGTGGGGCGATAAGAACTGAAGTGCTTGAGGCTCAAGGGAGGCCCTAAGGGCATACCAAGGAAAAAACAGACCGCCACCAGATGTCTCGATAAATTGGCCCTCAGATGAGGACCAGAGGGACCTGCAGTGAGGATAAAAGATAATAAAAGTGATGGCGGAAGGAAAAGCTAGGGAAAAAAGAAACAAAACAATGTAGGGTCCTCTAACGATGTAGTCGATGCAAAACGTAAAATCGGTATCTCGTACAATTTTCGATTAGTCAGAGCTCAAAAAATTTCATCCTGAGCTATTGTTGTTTTTATTTTCTAAAATTTGTTCGTTCTGTTATTAATTAATTAATGGAATAGAATGTGTAATTAACACATTTTCTTAATCGTTTTTTCACTTTTTCTTTCTCTACCTACTCAGATCGATTTGTTTATTTATTTATTTATTTCGATTTGTCTTTTTTCTCACCGGCTTTTCCTCTACATTTCTTATCTCCAAAGTGTCCATTTTGATTTTCTAGATTCACCAACTTTCTCTTGATTTTTCATTGCTTCCAACATTCTTTCTCGATCTTTCTGCTTTTCCAATGTCATTTTTTATCTTTTGTTCGTTTTTTCACGTTCTTTTTTAACTTGTAAAATTGTTTTTTTATTTTTGTGAATTCTTGTTAATGTTTTTCACGACTTTTTTGTTTCACATTCTTTTGATATTTTGTTTTTACTTTATTTGCTGTCTCCCTCGCCCCCTTCTCCCTGCTCTCCAGAATTCCCCTAGGGAACGGAAACAACCCAAATCGGGAAGAAATTTAATTTGTAGGCAACAAGCCTCCCTCAAAAAGACAGGAGCACGCTCGCGAACCCAAAGACGCTTCAACGAGGATGCGAATTCGTTTTCGTTCCTGTTGCGTGCGTAAACTCGCCCCGGGGATGTGTTTCACGCCCATCGAAGGGAATCTCGTTTCCCCAGGGCGTTCTCACACCCCCCTTTTGCCTTTTCCGATGCCACCTTTTTTTTTTCTCGCGATATTTTGGCCTCTCGCGACAACGGGATACAGCCAATTCTCATGCCTGCGTTTCCCGCGGTATATGTCGATTTTCACGGTGCTGGGGTGGTGCTAAACAAATTCGCAGGAGTTACCCGGGAAAATGAACTTTTTGGATCCGCATAATTCACGTGGTTGCATTTTCTCTTTTTACTTTCAATATTAGGGCAAGATATAATATTCCCACTTAAAGATTAAAAATTTAAATAATTTTCGACGATTGGACAATTTTTTGTAAATGGACAATTTTGTATAATTGAACAATTTTTGGCTATATAAACTCGGGAAATATATTTTGACCTTTGCTTTTATCTGCATAAGTGAAAATAATGATTTTGAAAAAAATTAAGAGGAGTCAGGACGTTTTTCGTTTACAGCGAAACGGAGAAATAAATGAATATAGAAATATAGCAGGACCACAAAAATTTAGAAGCTTACACGTATAGAAATAAATTTATAAAAAAAGATTAAGTAATATAAATAATATGAAAATATAAAAATACAAATGCAAAATTAAAATTAAAATTAGAACATCGAAACTCAAATTATCAAAATCCAGGGAAATAAAAAACCGAAGTAAAATAGTTGGAAATGAACCTAAGTAAACAAATATTAGTTCTCCGTCTATAAGTATATAAATATCTGAATATTCATTGATCAACTCGTGTCGATTCAACCCAATTATTCAGACCTGTTACGTTACCTTTCCACCCACCTTTGAGATCATCGACAGCAATTGTGCCTGTACAAAGAATGTGATAATCAATTCGTTCCGAGTCGACTGACATCGACAGTCCTCTTCTGTCCCAGGATAGCTCCCCCCCTCTTTTTGACAACCGTTACAAATTTCCAATCGTCCCCGAATCCATTTACATCGTCAAAACTGACAAAAAAAAGAATGTCACGGGAAAACTTTCACCGCAGGAAAATTCGAAAAAATGTTGTAATTGGGACACCAGTTTACTCGTTTGAATAATTTATCGTCAGTAATAATCCATCTGATCACCTTTGTGTACATGTACGTTGAAACTTCCGGTTTCGATGGTATCAAAGATACCTGGCTATACTAGGCTATTTCATATTACGACTGGGGGTCAATTCATCGTAAATTTCGTATATTTTTCGTGACGGTAATCGTGCTGGATTGCGTGTCATGAACAATGAGTATCGATGTGTATGGCCTACTTACTTCGATCGTATCAATACGTCAGGAAGTTCATGTATAGATTTCAGGATTAACCAATTATACATACATTATTTTTTGTTGCAGTGTATTGTAATATTTTATTATTATATGTTATTATTATTATTATTACCGTCGTTTTGTTGTTGTAGTTGTTGTTGTTATTGAATATATAATATTTTATATTATTATGTCTTTATTATAATCATTATACTGAATTAATTATAATTATAATATTTATAAAATAAAATTAATTTTTCTTTCAAAATGTAATAATTGTATTTATTAGATTTATTTATAACTTATCATATGAATTATTATGATATTTAATTTTTGCATCTTACATCGAAAAATGTAAAGATAATTTATTTTTTGAAGAAAAATATCAAGGAAATAAAATAATTTTATTTTTTTAATCGAATCGAGATTCTTTTTTTCGTTAAATACTCAAGATAAAAATAATTTTTCCTGGAAAAAATCGACAAAAATTTTGTTTTTTCGAGCTGGTAATTTTTCTGAAAATGACATTTTCCTTTATGAATTAGAAAATACAACCATCCATACACGACGAAACCGGGATCGATTTGTTTTTCTTTAAAAATGGAAGATTCCACATCGGATCCCATTTATCCAAGAGATCACTGGGGTTAGCCTCTCTTGAGAGCAAGTGTCGCTCATCGAACTGAATTATTTAACGATCGTTCGCTACTCAGAGCTCAGAAGAAATACTTTTCAATTGGTTTACTCGGTCCGCGGAATTCTTGTAGCGCAGAAGAAATTTAGATTAGAAACGGCAAATTGAGCGTGGTATCTGGCTCAAGTGATCCCTGCGGACGTATGTACACGTGGACACTTAACGGACCTTCCAGTACCTTGGGGACTCGTATAAGCTCAATCGTCCGACCACGATCGCATACGGGGACATTCCATACACACGCGTACTTCGCGCGTGCGATGGAATAAAATTCCCATCTCGGTCTCTGTCTCAAAAAAAAAAAAAAAAAAAAAAAAAAATGCATCACTGACCTTGCATTACGAACTATTTTTAAAATTATTTTGTTCATTTATTTCGAACTATTCGTTATTACCATAAGCATTGTCATTATCGTTGTTGATATTTCCTTTTCTTTTGTTCATAAAAAGTATTTTCATTTTATTGTATTTTTGTTGTTATTATAGTTTTGTAAAATCATTATTCTCATTATTATTTATTTGTTTTATTTTGCTCATAAAGTCTACTAATTTTTATCGATTTCATGTATTCAACGTTTATTTTTTTATTTAACATATCACATTAATTTGAATATCTTCTTTACTTGATTATTGGAATTTTCGATAATCATTATTATTGTTATTAGCATTATTATTATTTTCTATTCTCCTGTTCATGAGGTCCCTTTACTTAATTACATTCTGTAAATTATTGGTCATTTTTATCAGCACCATTATGAACCTTCGTATTGTGTAAAATCCCTTAATCTTTTTTGTATTTCGTTCTCTATTTGTTTATCAATTTTTTTATACCTAATTTATTCTCTATATATTAATTCCCTGAATATTATTATATTTTCTTCATACAATTTTATTCTTTCGTCAGACAATGATCAGAATGAAAATCAATATTTTCAATAATTATCATTTTTTTTTTCATACTGCATTTTTTAAAATTTAGTTTTTTTACTGTGTTTAAAAGTAATTCTCCGCCACCCCCCTTCTCCCCTCCCTGACACGCCATCGGTTACTTTCCTTTCGGTAGCAAAAAAAAAATTCCATCGTTAATTGTACTCCCAACAAGGCAGTATCTAATTAAAGCCTGTTCATGTTCACTCACGACAAGAAAACATCCAATACCCAGTACCACAACGAGGATAAGTCAAGGCTCCAAAAAAAAATAAAAAACCAAAAAAACGTTTGCTCGCTTTTTCACCCCCCCCCCCTTTTTACCCAGTTTGATAAATAACGATCGAGAGTTGCAATTTGTTGCTGCGGAAATCAATAACGGTTCTTAAATGCAGCTGGCAGTGAAAAAGGACCGAGTAACTCGTCGTTGACTCAGAGATTGATAATTCTCCAGTATTCGGCCCGGTTTTCTCGTTTCATCAGAAAATAATTTACCCCCCTCTGTCATTCCCTCGGCTCATCGGGAATGTGACACGAGCGGAGAAAAAGATGTGGAACGTGTATACTGGGTGAGTCGGAGAAAATCCGATTTACATTAATTCCTTTAAAATTCAATTAATTATTTAAACTTAATAACTTTAAAATTTAATTAAATTAAAATTAATTAAATTAAATTTAAGTGAATTTTCACATTTTACTAGAAAAATAAATGTATTGTGTAGTTAGTTTCAGATAGATTTTAGTTACTTTTTTTTTAGATTTATTTTATATAGATAGTAAATTTATTTATTTCAAATTTAGTCGACGTAGATAATCAATTGATTTTCGAAGAAAAGGTTTTGAGGCTCTCTCGTAGTTTTTAGTTTTTACTATTAATATGCCAATTTTCAAAACCTTTCAGTGTTTTTTTTCATAAATAAAATGATTGTTAAATACAAAGAAAAATAGAATTACTTTATTCGTCAGTCAGCAAAAAATGGGAAACCAATTGCTAATCTTTTATTTCGTTACGTTATTATAATTAATTATTTACTCGAATGATTATTAAATCTTGCTTTTGACAATTAATTATTACAATTATTATTAATTTTATTTGAAAACATTATGAAACGTAACCAAAAATGAATACATAAAATCTATTATTATTTGTTTAATTATTTCATTTTGGATTTATTAATTTATCATTATTATTATAAATTATTATTACTATTTATCATTGATTATCCTTATTATACATTATTATTAACTATGTATTATTAAGTATTCAGTCAAACGAAACAAAATGATAAAAGATTGATTAAATGTTCATTTATAACTTATTTTGTGCATTTCTATTTTGAGTGATGGATTATTGTCGAGTCACCCGGTATGTACACATTGACCAGGAGACAGATCGAGCACGGTCACCGCAGGAATTACACGCGACTTTTATCGTTTCCCGTCGCAATTGTCGCCACCGTTCACAGCCTCTCGCAGCAGCCGAGGATAAACGATACTTTTATTGGTCCTCTTATCCGGCTAATTACGCCGCTGGATCGCCCACCGTCGTCGCGTACGCGACACGTCATCCGCATCAACGACACACCGCGACAGCCACTCGACCATTGTTCTCCGTCTTTACGTCCACCGCGTCCGGTATTTATATAAATACACACACCGACAATTCGACGGAAGCTGCGTGACGCGAAGAAAATTCGTCCCCCCCCCCCCCCCGCTTCCAACTCCTACTTTCTGCGAGCATCAATCCGCACTCCAATATCTACCGTCTCATACTCCAATCCAAACTTCCTCGATGCACTTCCGGTCTGCAATTTTTTTTAACTAATATTTTTTTTTCGATATTTTACTTATTTTTTTATATTATATATTTTCTATTAAAATTCACTTATTTTGTTTACATTTTTTTATTTACGAGCACAATGAAGTTTACTTATATTATTTTTCAAAATCTATTTTCGAGTTCAATGAAATTGAGCTATTTTGTTAAAATGAATATTCTTATAAATACAATAAAATTGTGCTATTTTATTTTTAAAAAGTTACGTTTTTGTACAATACAGTTGAGTTATTTTATTTAGAATGTATTTTTCAAACAATTGTTATATAAAATAACTCGGGTTTTCGCGCAACAACTTTTTTAAGCTACAATTTTCAAACAAACCTGATCGGTGTTTTGCAAAATTAATTTGTCCCGATACAACTTTGGCTCCGCTGGAATCGTGCCTACCTGAAAAAATCACCAACGCTAAATTTCTCATGTTTATTCCAAATGTCTCTATCATTGAACATTTGCGATTTGATATTTCGCAAATTTGATGGGTAGAGTAGGAGGGCAGAGGGAAACTGGACGAGAACTGGACGAGAAATTGATTCGCCGAAGTGCTGTTTCAGCGACAAGTGGTTAAAGAGCGCGTGCATCGGGGACGTGATGCGTGTATATCTCACCGTGGACTGGAGTAATTTACACCCATGGAAAAACGGCTGGAGGCAACGGCTGGATGCTGCGATGTCAGAAACCTACAAGGACATTTTTCTTTTCCTTTTTCTTTTTCAGTTTTATTGTACATTTTCTTATTCTTGTTCTTTTTTGTTTTTCTTTTTTATTTTACATTTTCTTTTCTTTTTTCTTCTTTATTTATCATTATCTTTTTCTTTTTTATTTTGTTCGTCGTTTTATTTGGAAATATTGTTTACTTTTTGGTTTCTAATTAATTAGTTTATATTCCGTTGATTGTTGAAAGGCTCTATCGCTGATTTCTTCTTACTTTATTATTCCTCTATTACACCAGTATTTTTATTTTTTAGTTTATTTACAAGTTTATTTTTAAGTCTATTTTAAGTGATGTGTTGTCAATCGTTAGTTAGGTCTTGCGATAAAACTGAACAATTTTTCGATTGTTCGTTTATATTTTTTTATATTGCGTTATGTTGTATTTTTGTTATATTATTATTTAGTTATAATTTTGTTAAAATGTTTGTCTTTCTCAAATTGGCCGAAAGTATTTTTACTAGGGCATAATAAAATCTATCATCATCATCATCATCATCTCTCTTTCTCTCTTTCCTCTTCCGAGCTCCGTTACTCCGAGATCGTCCACTCACGAAGCGCTTTACATTGGCATTAAGGGGAGATAAACAAACAAGTTTAAGTGGAATCCGAGGACTTTTCGCGATACTAGAATTCGAAGTGAGACGAATAAAAAAATAAGTATAAAAATAACGTTAACGAACGAAAAATAGTTAACGAATAAATAAATAAATAAAACGTTGTATACGCCCCTTTTTTTGTAATGATAAGCTTCGTGAATTTCTTTGGGTTGTAATAAAATACTTGAGTCTCCACAACGCGGAGACGAAATTATTATCTTGACTTCTCATCTCTTTTATCGAGATATAAATATATCTATATATTTCCATACGTGCATACATTTATATACAGGGTGGCGATTGTCAGGTGCTTTTTTTCGATTGGCCTGTGGACCGTTTTGCGATTGAAGAAATATTATTTATAATCTTTAAAAAGCAACAAATTGTCTTTTTGTGGTTTTATCGTTCGTCAGGTTCGTTTAGGTTCGAAATGGATTCCGTTATATGTAATATAAACCCGGTATAGAGTGTCATGAAAAAAATCAGTTTATATTTCGTAAATTACAATTATTTTATTCGTTAATCATATAAGTTTTTAAAATTAACTATTTTTATTAATTATTCTTTTTATTATTAATTATATAATTGAAACCTATTATTCTTCACACAGATTTTATTTATTGGTCCTATATTTTGTATAATAAACCACAATATTATTTATTACGAATATTTTCAATAATATCATTATTATGATTATTATTATTATTATTATTTGTATGATTATGATTAATATATGATTAACTCACGTTATGTAATAACATATAAGAAGTGATTATAAGTCAACGATAAATTGTATGAGTTAATGACCCACTATTAAAAAGTAGATTTTTCACATTTGAATAAATAAAACCGAACGTCGCTTGATTAATTCGATACACGTTATTAAATTCAATTTATTTAGGAACATGATTCAAGTGCAAAAAAGAAAATGTTTTGAGAAAGCGTGTTTCCCGTTCGAAATTCAATGAACTTTGTTCCACCGAATAAATAATCAAGTTTCTATTTTTTCAAAATGCAATTTTTTTTTTCCAAAAAATACCATTGACGATAAAAATATCCATTCTTCATCAAAGATACAGAGGTGCATAATTTTTTTATCGTCCATGGGAACTAAAAATCCTCAAGTTTAAAGATCGTCACCCTGTATATAAACACGTGGATCGCAATTAAGAAGAAGTTGTAGCTCGGATGCTGGACGAAATTGTACGTTGTACATCTCGATCCTATTTATATTACGATACCTCTTCCAAACTGCCCTCTTCGTGTGCAGTTAAAACGAGCCGTAACTTTCGTTAGCGATTAGACGAGAGTGGAGGGCGTAAGTGCTGGAGAAAGGGCGAGTAGCGAACCGGGGGGGGGGGGGTAAAAAAGGGTTTAAAGGATACAGCAGTTTGCCAGGGTCTTCTGCATACTTTGAGCTTTAATGCGAATCTGGTGCAACGAGGAAAACGTATATCTATACAAATAAATATATATATATATACTTATAGATCAATAAAATAGACCGTGGACCACAGTTGGAGCAACTTTTCATATCGGGAGTGCTACACGGGTGTGGAGGAACTTAAAGATACGACGAGAAACCGGTTTCGGCCCAGCCTTTTAATAAAGACGATTTTGATGCGACAGATCTCGAGGATGTTTATTTAATGGTGATTTTGGGGACATTCGAGGCGCGGACTGTCCTCATAATGCCCAATCACGAGTTTGATTCGCGGTATAATCGTTCGTGGATCAATGTAAAGATCTTTGTAACTTCAGGCCAAACGGAAGCTGCGATATGTGATTTATCAGGGAGAGAAAAAGAAGCAGAAAGTTGAACTATAAAAATGCAAGTTTTGTGAAAACAAATCGTTTTTAAGAGAAAATAAATGTACACAGCTTTGCGTGTAGGTATTGCCCAGGGATTAATTCTCGTCTTTTCTTTTTTAACCATTTTTTTGTCTCCTTTTTCTTTTTTCATCTAGCAAATATTACGGTATGAATAAAAATTGTATTTTCGAAATTCACGCTCGTGAAAATGTAGAATATTTATGAAGCTTATTCGAAAATCAAAACATTTGAAATACCACGACCCAGAGCATTCATGATTTTCTTTTTGTTTTTATTTTATTTTTGAGGAATTGCATTGAGCCTTTATTCAACAAACAAAAAGTCTCAAAATCCCCGACTGGGACAACGAATTTTTCTCATTAGCTTACTATTTATAAAAAATAAAAATCTGTTTGAAAAATAACAAAATCAATATAATATAGCCTGGAAAATTCACGATTTTATTTTTCATCGATATTAATTGATTTTTATTGAAACGAAAAAAATTCCATCGTCATTGTGTTTTAAAAATGTGGAAAGAATGTCTAGCCTTTTTAAAAAATCATATACCGTTCAAAAAAAAAAAAAGAAGAAAACAAATATACAATTTCTGACTGGTACTTCAAGGAATTTTTTCATTTGTTTATTTTGTCTAATATTTTTTTGTTCAAACGGAAAAAAATGTTGGTTTTTGTTAATTTTTTGTGGCTCGTGCGACCGGATGAAAAAGGGGGTCTCAAAGGGTATGGAACATTTGAAAGCGACCCTTCCACCCAGAAAAGGCAATAAAGGCAGCCGAGGAGGTGCGAGCTGGTCCTTCTCTTTTCCTCCTCTCGAAGTCTCCGCAATCCCCGGGCACGGAATTTATATAAATGACCCACGTGCACATTTGGATACACGTATATATATATATATATATATATTTACATGTATATTTATACGTGGACGTAGATGGGTATAGATAATGCATGGGGTTGGGGTCACGTACGAAGGCCAGAGGCAGAGAGGGGGGGGGGGAGAAAGAGAGAAAGAGAGAGAGAGAGGGAGAGAGTGTCCGGCGTGTGGCACCCGGAGTGGGCATCGCCCGGAGGAAACTCTCCGGGAGAGCGCAAGGGTACACCGGGGCTTTAATCAAGGATAACAGCTGTAACGGCGTAATCAGCGAGGATCGCGGGGAGCACCGGGCACAACTATTAATATCCATTTGGTTCCGTATAGGCAGTGTCCGGAAAGATGGATCGAAAGAGCGAGAGATAATTCGAAAGAGGGAGAGGGAGAGATGGAGGGGATGATGATGATGATGATGATGATGATGATGATGGTGATAATGATGATAGATTTTATTATGTTGTAGTAAAAAATTTTCGGGCAATTTAAGAAAAACAAATACTCAAACGAAATAAAGATATCAAAATTTAATACAAAAGTAATTAAATAATATAACAAAAAAAATGTTAATGCTATATAAACCAATATTAACAAAAAAACGCAAAAATGTTGTCTATAAATCGATATAATTCATAATTAAGTAAATTATTAAAACCAAACCCGAAAACTAAGAGAAACGAAAACAAGCAACACGTTTTGGATTAGTGCTTCAAATTTAACAAAAATCAAATCTGAAGATTAGAAAAATTCCGATATCGCAAAAAATTAAAAAAAAACATGAATTCGTATTCTATCGAACAAAAATATAAAAAATAGACTTTAAAAAATGTGATATTGATGAAAAAGGCAACTGGGGACGCGTTTTTTCGATTTTTCTTTTTCGTTAGAAAATTTGAAGCTCGCGGAAAAATTGAAACAGTAGTAGTCAAAGTATGCGAAAAAAAAGTGGAAACCCGTAGTTTCCCATTTCCTTTGTCCCAACGTTTCCAATTTTTCACCACGCCCGAAATTTCGTCAGGTAAAAAAAAAGCTCTAAAAAAATTTGAAAAAATACTAAAAAAAGGTTTTTCTCGGTGTGGGACGAGGGGCAGTCAGTCATCTCGCGAGCGGCTGGTTCTGACTCCGAATATTCGCTTCGATGGCTGTCACGTGTGCAATTTCTATTTACCGCGTGGACCGCGAACCAAAATGACCAGTGTCCAACGAAAAAAAGAGGAGAACAGAAGGCGATCACAATCAATGGTCGATACAATGGAATGGAATCCCTATATGTATAGGAACATTCGTCTGGGAGAACTATATATATACATATACAGAGTTGTTCAAAAGTATTAGTCACTTAAAAATCGTTCCATCCGGACTCAAAATTGAATGTATCGGCGAAAAAAAATCATAAACTGATTTACGAAAGGGTTTTTCAAAAAGGACAAATCCAGCTTTATTTCCCTTCTTCATTCTTATATTTGCGATTTTTTTTATAGCCATTATGTCATTTTGAAAATGCCACGATTTTCTTACTTTAAAAAATCACCCAATGGACATTCAAGAATTGGAATTTTGACATTTAACGATTAGATCAACCGGAAAAAAAAATTCGCGAAAAGAAAAAGAAAAAAAGCGGTTTATACTCTTCGAAACGCTTTTTGGCAAATCGTTTTACGATTTTTTTCGCGGAGGTATTCAATTTTTGTCCTCATAGGAAAATGACAGGGTGTCTAATACTTTTGGCCAAAACTGTACGTATAACAAAAAAATATAAATAAAAAAGTATATAAGAATATATAGAATATGTATAAACTATATATATATTTTTCTATTCTTCATGAGCAGATACGCGCGTGTAGCAAACCGGAAATTGTTCCTGTCAGTGAGTGGCGCGTGCCGCGTGACAGTATGGCTGGATGCCGTAAAAAAAAAAAAGAAATTCCATCGATTTTCACTTCATCGGATTGTAAAAGAGAATTGAATTATTTTTATTTTTAGGGGAACCTGATGGTAAAACGAATACACTGTCATTCTGGATTTTCGAATTGATACTATTGTTATTTGCAAAAGAAGTGAATTGTTTCGATGATTTATTTATTTAAATATTATTATAAATAATTGTACAAATATTATTATATCGTTGATATATTACATTTTATTACAATGTTCTTTGAAATATTATTCCACGATTATTTATTAAATTTTCACACGTCCTATTTTATCATGTTACATTAAAATATTGTATAAAATATAACTGTATCTTTATATTAATTTTTCGTTTCATTTTGCCATGTCCCCAAAATGAACGTTTCATTCAAAATTATATATTTTACGTTGAAAATTAGAGTCTGATTTGTTTCTTCGAAAAATTAGTGAAAGTTGAAAAAAATGATTTTCAAAAAAGTTACAAAATTAAATTTGACTAATTATTAATATTTGTTGTTTTATTTGTACATACATGAACGTGTGCATGAGCGGCTGGAGGGTGAAAAGGATCGTTTCAAAATCAGCAGGGAGTCAAAAGCTGTATTATGTTTTTTTTTGTATTTTTTTTTCCTAATTGTGCGGTGTAACGTTTTCCTTGCTAGCACGAAAGGAGGATGAGCGATCGCACCCTCGTCCGGAGAGGGTTTTCGGATAAAAAAAATTGTTCCCGAGTGCGTGTAAAAAGGGCAGAAAAAAAATATATAGAGGAGGAAAAGTGAGGTCAACTGGATGAATCGTGATACGGATGTTGCGCCTTTCTACTAGTCATCCCCCGTAACGATTTCATTGGATGTTCTATACACTCAAAACTCACTCGTCACTGAGCCCGATCAGGAGCACGTGGATATGCGCGTTTAGCTGGGGATGACTAATGACTTTTTACGAACGTGCAATGTAACTGTACGTATACCCGGATCTCCGCTCGAATTATTTGCCGCGTCTTCCTCATCGCGCTCCATTTAAATTACCGTCGTTCGATTTTTTTTTTCGTCTCTGCAACACATATATCTATATTTTTCTCCTTTTTTTCGGTTATATTTATTTATAATCCTTTATCCGAACTATTGATTAAATATTGAAGAACATTTTAATTCTTTGGATGAAGAATCATGAATAAATAAATAGAAGGATATAAATACTGTAATATATTATGTAACATATATTGTAATGAAATATATATATTCATATATGTATATGTATATGTTACGTAATATATTACAGTATATGTCTGTTTAGTTATTTATTAATTTCAGTTATAATTAATTATTTATTTCATTTGTATGCCTTAGTAATTTATTTAAAAGTCAATATATATATATATATATATATATATATATATATTAATTATTCCCTACGAAAAGTGGTCGGGGGGTTGAGGTTCTTTCATTGTCAAAAGGAGCTCGGGAAAGAGATCCCCGGTTGTTGCAAAATCAGGCCACGTCAGTCCGGAACAGCTTGTGCAATTTCGTCTTACATGCTCCCGAAGAACCCCTCCGCGATCGTATATTAAAAAATAGAAATAAAAACAAATTAAGAAAAAGATAAGGTCTTTTCATTTTACTTTTATTTCATCTCTATTCTCGGGGAACGAGCAAAGAGTTATCGGACGGCTACTCCTTTCGGCGAATCAATTATCGAGCCTCCTCAACCCCCCTCTACGCCCCGCGGCCCCCCCCCCCCCCCCCCCGTAAAAGTCTCGCGGTGCGCCTTTCTGCTTTTCGCCGCGCGATCTATCGTACCGAACTTAATGGAATAAATTAATCGTAAATAATGAATTGCGGTATGTATATATACAGGGTGGACCATTTAACGCGGCCCCCGGGATTATCTTCGTCGACCTTGAAGTGACGGAACATAAAATGTCACTAGGCTGTTCGGTTGTAATTTTATGGGCTGATGCGGTGCTGGAAAATTCATTTTTATTTCAAGGTCATAGTTATTGTCAAGATCACAGTTCCGAAGGTCATAGTTCTCAAGGATACCAATGGCTTCTCGAATGCGAACAAATTACCTTGAAACATTTGTCTTGTCACTCCAAAAGCGACGGAGATATTTGGCTCGGTCACTTTACATGGTCCACCCTGTATATGTAGCATTATTAAACGAGTATGTTTTTGTACGTATGCATATTCATATGAATATATACAGGGTGATAATTACCAAGTGTGCGATTATAGGTGTGTTTACTTTATGTGACACGATTTTCGTACTTTTTGAAAAAAGGTACTTTTAATTTTTAATAATAATTTTAATACACCATTCATTAAAATTATATTTTTTTTCATTATTTTTTTATTCAATACAAATAGATTTAAAGATATACATTTTTTTACAAATTAAGCTCAATTTTTTTTAATTACATTACAACTGTCTTTAAAAAAGAATCATTCAGTTTGATGAGATATACGGGGCAATAAAATTTAATAAATAATTTGATTAACAATGTATTTGATGAAATTTTGATTTCTATTTAATCAATATAAATTGCTTTTTCAATCAATTAACTTTTGCATGACTTTTCACATATATTCTTTATTGTTTCGAAATTCATTCGGATTGGGTAGGTTTACTCCACCCCCCGAATTCACCAAACTCGGTCCTCGATTAGATTGTCACTTGTATCGATCGATGGCAAGCGTTTGACGAGAACAACCAATTTCGAGAAAATTGGTGATAAAAAAACATATCTTCACCAATGAATCCGTTCCATCAAAATCTTAACGCTTTTTTCACCCTGTCGTTCACAAGTTGCTAAAAAAATTGGGAAAACAAATTATTACGAACGACGTCAATTACATTCAATGAAACATATGTGATCACTTTTTGTAAAATGAATGATTACTTTTCAGAGAAAAAAAATTCGAAGTTTGATCGAATGAAAAAAAAAAAACATCAAAGTTACACGTGTGTACAAGGTGTCCGAAAAAGCAACGATGATATTGCTGGTTCTGACAAATTGGCTCGTGACGGAACCGGTTTAACCGAACATGACCTCAGTTGAGGCCTCACAGTTTTCGAGATATTCGCAATTTTTTTTAAACTCGCGAAAATCTCTAGTCCAAAGCAATGCTTGACGCGTCAAAGCTGGAAATACGGATATTCGTTGTCCGAATATTACCGAAAGATCGCAGCATCGATGAAAACCAAGCGAGCAGCTGAAAACCGAGCAGTGTCGATGTCGAAAGAGCCAAAAACGTTTGCTCTGCAACTCTAACCCTTGGCAACATTGTTTCGACGACGTTGATCAGTTATCGGTTGATCACTCGGTCGTTATCGATATCACGATCTTTCAGTAATACTCGGACAAAGAATATCCGTATATGCAGCTGTGACACGTTACAATATTGCCTCGAGCTAGAGATTTTTACGAGTTTCAAAAAAGTTCGAATATCTCAAAAACTGTGACGCTTCAACTAAACTCATATTTGGTTATACCGGATCATCACGAGCTCGCCTGTCAGAACTTGCAATTTCGTCGTTGATTTTTAGGACACCCTGTGTATATATATATAAGTAACGAGATTCGTACGAGGTGTAACCCAACTATCCAACGGATACCATATGTTATCAGCTGATGCGAGAGAAAGAGAGAGAAAGTCGATTTGATTTATCGATATTCGCGTGCTTCGCTTCATCGCGTCGTTTAGCATCCTCCGTCATCGAGACATTAATCAAAACCTTGTAAGAATCGTGAGAAAAAAAAAGGAAGTGAAAACGAAATAAAAAAATCGATGAAAAAGGCTGAAATGAACGGGGAAGATGCACGCACGAACGTAACGTATCGAACGCTCAAGGATTGCACCGATCGCGACGAATAATTTGCAATCACGCCTTCCACACGAGGTCCCCTCTGTGTACATATTGACTCAACGCCTACCTGGCATTCCTACGCAAAAACCGAAGCTTTCCCATGTCGACAATAATCGCCGAGACATTAATATCCCCTCCCCCTCCACCCTGTCGTTACTATCTTATCGCGGTGAGTTTCTCGCCGGCCATAAACCTTGTCCAATCCCATTAAATAAATATGTCTCACGTGAGGTTACGGGAAACAAATAGCTTTCAGCCACCTCTCTCAATGGCTTCTCAATAGTTTATATATTAGGATGATTCCAAGCAAATATCGACAATTTCTCGTAATTTTTTTTCAAGTCGTGAAAAGTAGAATTTTTTTTCCTCT
The DNA here is from genome assembly GCA_030523105.1 of Ophioninae sp. A BG-2022a. Lineage (NCBI taxonomy): Eukaryota > Metazoa > Arthropoda > Insecta > Hymenoptera > Ichneumonidae > Ophioninae sp. A BG-2022a. The sequence continues at coordinate 31,977 of JAPYZI010001116.1, read as the reverse complement.
TTTCTATTCCAAGAGAAGAAAAGTCAGAAAGTCAAAAAAGAAGAAAAGTCAGAAATTATATTTTCTCAGCATTGAATTCCAAGGAATATTGAAAATCATTTGTGTGTTTTATTTCATTGTTCGTTCTACTTCAAATTTTCGAAGTTCTCACATCCAAAAAAAAATAATTTTTCATTGGAAGAAAACTAAATAATTGTTTGTTTTTTACTTTTTCAATTCCAAGAAAAATTGCTCGTCCATTTTTTAATTAAAAAACGAAAAAAATATTGCTGTCAGTTTTTTAATTTCACGAAAAATTTGAAAAATCCTCATCAGTTGTTAAATTCCAAGAAAAACAAAATACAAATACACCTCAATTATTTAATTCCAAAAAAAAATTGACAAGTTTTCAATTTTCTCGGCATTACTCCGTGTACGACGGACCACCTGACGGGTCGCATCAATATTACGATACGTATTAAGTAGACACGGCGTGATTTTTTCTTCTTGCAAGCTCACTGCGAGCTCCTTTGACTCCGGATCGTGACAATAGGCGCGCTCGCGACGAGCTTCCGCGCTCTTTAAGCTCTTGCAGCTTGTTATAACGAACTTTCGGGAACTAGCCGAGATTTGCATGACATTATAGTACATACGAAGCAGAGGAGGATCGGGAGCACCCGGGAACTATACGAGGTAGAAGGAAACCGAATAATATATATATATGTATATATATAGGTGTGGACATATATATATATAAAAAAGTAGAAGGGGCAGCGCCGGCAATATCGCCTTGGCATTTTAAGGAGCTTTCGAGTGGCATGCAATTTACATAAACTAGACTCCCGCAGCGACAAAACCGACTGAACCATAAACTTATAATTCTCTATGTAATAAACAGCTCGGGGTGTGCTGTTGGAACAATCACTGTCGACCTGGCTACGACCGCGAATTTTTTTCGTCGCTATATACACATACGTATGTGTATATGTATATAGTCACACACAACCATATATATACATACTTTACACATGGTTGTTTGTGTGTGTTTGTATACGAAGAAACGTACGAGGCTGTTTGGGGTCGACAGCGAACGCCCCTCATTTTTAAAAATTATATTTATGGATTTTTCAAAACGAAAATTACATCCATAAAGTTTTAGGAAGAATAAAATTATGTCCCTGTTTTTATCTGAGGGAAAGAATATTTTTTAATTTTCTCGAAGTGGGAAAAAAGTGTATTAAGTTTACTTCTTATATAGTTTTCCAAGTAAATAAACAAATAAATATACATATATATAAATGTATATATTTATTTAATTATTAACGGATATGAGATTTATTTATTAATAAAATTATTCATTAAAATTAATAAAATTAATAAATCTGTGTATTTTTCTACAAATGTGAAAAAGTATTCTCAGGAGCAATAGTTCGTCGGGCATCCGAGAAGAGCGGCTAATCCCGGGCCGCGAGAAGAAATACGTTCAAGTTTCCGATATGCAATTAAAGATAATTAAATTAATTGGGCCACGGGACAATCAGGCCAATTACGGTACCAATCAACGATCACGCCTGTCGGACATTCTCGGCACATATATATATATATATATATATATATACGAAATCTGAGTCCGTATGTGTGGGAGGCTTTTTTACTCGGATGACAAACTCCCTTAATTACAGGACCGAGGCGCCACACGCACCCTCCTGAAAATTAGTGCCTGCCGTGGTCGCTAGTGCCAGCAGCTGCCAATTTTGTTCGGCAGGTACGTATGTGTGTATTCGTACGTATTGGAAGAGCGAGAGAAATTCGCGGTTCAGAGGGGCGGGGGGAGGAGAAGACCGAGAGTCCGCGGTCGGAGTACCGCAGGGGCGACCCTCTTCGAAATTACCTTCGCCCCCACGCACTTGTCCGTTCCAAGCTCGTCGAGCTGCCACTGCAAAATGAAAAAAAATAAAAGATATCAAAAAGCACTGACAGCTAGCATGCGAGGATAGTTAAGAATGGAAGGGGATTAAATGACCTCAAATTGAATGGACGACGATGCATTTTTTTATCATCCCTAAAGCAGGGAAGGGATGAGAATATTTTGAAATTTTGTATTTGGATGTTGAAAAATCAAAGTGGTAAGAATGGTTTTATTGTTTTTGTTGTTTTTTGGTTAATTAGTAGTGAGAAGGAATTTGGAATCTGAAAAATCGGTTGGGTTCAGTGATCATGAAATTTAATCGACGATTATTAATTTTTCCGTCACTTTTGAAACGGTGGAGGGAATGAGAATATTTGAAAATTAAATTTAAATATAAAAGAAAAAAGATGGTTAGAATGATCGGATTATTTTTATTGTTTTTTGGTTACATATGAATGAAAGAAAGTTTGGGATTTTTCTTAATTAGGGGGAATTAAACCACTTTGGAATTTAATCATGATAGCAATGATTTTTCTTTGCTTCATTTCGGGAGGGGAGGACAGAAACGGAAATTTGAACATGAAAGAAAAAATGCTAGGAATAATGTAATAATATTTACAGAACATTTTTTAAGGGAGTTTTACTGGAATAATTTTTATTAAACATTTTCGTTGTTTTTAGAAAGTTTAAAAATAAACAAAAAATCGGCATGTGGGTGACAATCGGAACCATGGAGCGAAGAAATAATTGCTTCGTCGAGCATGCAAATTTCGAGTGTCAAACGCGTGCGAAGGAGATTGATAAATGAAATTTGTAAATGTACAGGACGACGGAGGGAATTATATATCGCGTGTATATGTATTTATATATATGTATATATAGAGGACACATGATACCGTACAAATTTGCTCGGTCTTATCTTCGATATTCAACCCTCGTGTGGCTTTTCCCAATAGGGGATGACGCTTCCGAACGTCGATCACTCAGTTGATACAGAGATATGTATAAATGTACATCAATACAGGGTGTCCGGCATCGAGTCGTATTTTAAAGGCGGTTGAGTTCGAGTCCAACCTATAGAAATATTAAATTTGATCCTCAAAAAAATATCCACCGGTAATAGGACTTCTAAGCTCATTTTTAATCAATTTTGAAAAAATTCTTTATTTTGGATAATTTTATGACAATTTTATTACCAATTAGATTTTTATGGAGCGAGTGATCGATTAATCAAATGGATATACAATTCGATAATAAACAAGGGAGTGATAAGACAAAGAAAGAATTTCGGTTGGTGTTGAAAGTTTTTGATGAGGTTGATTGAAAAGTATAAATCCGTATTGCGAAGAAGTTCCAATGCTTTTAAAATAGCTTGGGACAGCAGTAAGTATTCATCACCCGCAAATTTAGAAACAAATAATAAATAGTTCCCAAAAAAAGTCACTAACCTTTTGAAAAAGAATTCCAAAAAAATCCGTAAATCCGAAAAATATACTGGTAGGTTCCGAATTCCAAAAATCAAAAAAATTTCGATAGACTCCTTATTTCGAAAGTTCTGAAACCAAAAAAATTCTCGTGGATTCCAAATTTCGAATGAACAAAAAATAGAAAAACTCCTGTAAAATCCAAATTGCAAGTGTCTAAAAATCAGAAAAATTCTAGTGGGCACAGAATTCCAGAATTCTATTATTTCCAGGACACCCTGTACCCATATATATCTGAATGTAGTTACTCTTGCGGAAGAGCGTCAGATAGAAATGATACGGGGTGTGTCGTATATCAGAAAGATAGGGGTAAAGTAAAATTATCCCGCGTGTCCACACGTGGGGTAATAAGCTGAAAGAGTCGCTCTCACTCGATTCTCCTCGCGGTATTCGTTACTAATGGCTCTTCTATTTAGCAAACCCCCCATTCGGTCTCGGGGGACGTGTCACACGCTTTTTCATCCCCCACCCCTTTTCCTTCTTCATACCCCAAACCTCGTTCCCTTTTTCATTCCTCCTCCCTGTTACTCGATTTTCACACCCCACTCCTCCGCTTCATCCTCTACCTTTTTTCGAAACCGCCCCCCCCCTCCGCCCACACCCTTACCAACGTTCGTCTATTTTCTCCACGACACTGTATCCATAGTCGATTCCTTCAGACGCGTTTCAACCCCCTCTTGTATATTCAGAGTCGTGTCTGTGGACCTAAAGTAACAATATCGGGGTGGGTTAGGGGAGGGGGTGGAGGGGATGCGTTTGTAGGAGTCGCAGAAGTTCTCGGATAAATCCTAAAGAGAGAAAAGGAGAAACGTTCTCTTGGGTTTGACATTCACCTAAAGCTACCCCATTGGGGGTTGGGTGAGTTTCGAGAGGGAACCACGAAATCCTAGCGATCCCCTCGATCAACGTCAATCAAGCGTTAAACAACGAGAGCGAGGCGCAAAAAGGATTTCATTGTACGGTCTAACGGGTCTGCGAAGGTCCTCATCTGGAATGGGAGAGTTGCGGAAGTTAGACAGTCGCAGGATCGAACGATACCAATCTGCACTGTTCGATATCTGGGAGTCGTATTGTTCGGTCGATGGCTGGAACCGGTCCAGCCTTTCGGACATTTTTCTGGGAGCGTAGATGTGTCGGGGTAGTGGCCAGTCCGATTGTACTGTTTTGTTTTTTTTCTTGGTACACTGAGATTGAAATTGAAGGGAGCACGTATGACAGTTGGAGACACGTGGGTATAGATGAGTGAGTGTGCGGATAGATAGGAGCTAGAACGAATGAGAATGGAACGTCCATCATGAACCCTTGGTCAGTGGGATTGATGGCGTGTGGCTCACCAAGCATTGGATGAAGACCTGATTGTTGCTATTCCTGGGACGAGTTTGAACGGTATGCAAATTATGGGGTTGGAAAGCTTTGGAGATGAATGGAAAGTTTGTAGCTTTCTGATGATGAAGGATCATTAATTAACGACGCCTTGATTGGAGTCCAATCAAGGATGAAAGGCCGATGGGCTTCGATCGAAGTATTGGGGCCATTCACATGATCCAAAAGTTTCACAGTTCCATTCGGTTCAACTAGAAAAAAAAAGACCGTTTCCAAGATAGACTCTCTCGTTTGCAGGGAACTGACGAGCGCGCTGTACCAGCTGTCACGATCTTTTTTGTTTGTTATTCTTTGGCTGTCTTTTTTTTTAGAGGGAAGATAGGACAGAGGCATTTCACACTTGGGCATATATAAATGGGAGATGTGACACAGCCCGAGAGAATAGTACGATTGGTTCAAGGTCGAATGAATATCGGGGTTCGGGATTCACTCGGAGATTCGTATCTGGCGAGTGGCGAGGACAAAGCATTTCTGGCCTATATTTTTCGGGCGTACAGCGAGCCAACGGAAGCGTGATCTGTACTTTCCGTTCTTTCTCCGAGCTCACGCTTGGCCACGTATCCGATATGTACGGGGTGTCTGAGAGTTCTGTCCAAAGCTTCACCATTTTGTAGATCTCAGAATTCTAGAGATAAAAGTCCTTTCACGTTTTTACGTACGATGCACCAGTCTCGAGATATAAATCGGATAAGAATAGCCAATCGGCGCGACTGGGCGGGGCTAAGAACGCGCATAATCGGCGGCCGCCCTAGCGGATTGGACTATTGTTTATGAGTCGGTAACTCGTGAACTAGAAATCATTGGGAAAAACGGTAAAGGACTTTTCTCTTCGAAATCGCAAGATCTATCAGTCCTCGAAATTCGGAGATCCACTTTTCGCACAGCCTATATCGGGATAAAAATTCATGGGTGTGAACAAGGTGGAGTCAGCGGGTCGTGCAACACGCAGTCGGAGCACATAAAGAGCGAGAAGGACTCACGAAGTGTTTTAGCCTCGGTGTACGCCTGAGAAGAGAGACGAGTATGTACGTGTCAATGGTTCTCGGGCTATCGCGCCTGGCCGGTGCGAGCCACGTAGACTCTTTCTCATATACAACGACACAGGAGAGGGCTCTGTACACTCTCGTCTTGTGTATCCCCCATCCCTCTTAGCTCCCATCTTTCTCGCCTGTACAGGCACACTGCTCTGGAAGTAACCGCTCGAGCTATTTTTATGGCACTTAGCCTTTTCCGACCGGCAACATGCTGTAGCACTCGAAAAACACTTGTGCGCATTCCGCTATACGTATATACGCGAAACCATCGCGTCGAGATTTCATCCCCGCCTGCGGTGTTAACGATCCAAGGGGAGGGGCTATTAGAAATTACGCAAATGAGATAGAAAGATGATTACGATAAGAGTTATCCAAATGAGCTCGGAATAAAAACCAGCTGTAGATCCGAAGTGGTACCACGAATTTTTTTGATCGGTAGTTTAACCCAAACGTAATTCAATTGATCATCCAATAAATCGAAGCAATATTAAAGTTTTCTCGACCAGTCGTAATCCAAATGGAGTCGATTCGATCATCCGGTGAACCCAAACGAATCGAAACGAAATCATATTATTTTATCGTTCAAACAATCCACAAAATAATCAGACCCATTGGAAATTCGACTATCTCAAACAATTAATGAAATCCTATTTGGCATTCGTTATGCTCAACCAATCAAGGAGATCCAATTTGACACAAACCCAAACAGATTTCATCTGATAATTCAATAAACCCAAACACACTTGATGATCATTCATTGACAGTCTTTCATCAGTTATCATTCAAAGCCAACAGTCAGCGCAAACCCAATCTCAATTGACTGATATTGGTTCAACCAAACTCCCTTATTTGGCAAACCCAAACACATTTGATGCGGTACTGAAGCTAAACGTACTGGATCATTTTTGCCTTTTTTCGGAAATACTCGTCTAGCGTCATAAAAAATTACATATCACCACTCGAACCTAACAATCTTCTCATCATCCTTTCATTCTTCAAGCCGAAACGCAACACGGAGGTGCTCTTCTGCTCTCCCGCGTTCGGAGTCTTCAAAACTGGTACGTATGCCCCAGGCATGACAAGTTCCATTGCACGTTATCATCCGGCACTGCGTCATCAACGAGCGAACTCCAACCCGGAGCACATCCGGTCTTCAGATAGCTGTCAACTTGACAGGCATCTCAACCCATTTCTGTCCTCGTTCATCCATACTTCATTCATCATTTACCAACTCTCTTCAAGAAATTGAATTCCCAAGCCTTCACCAACGCATTCTGTTGGTAATGACTCGTTGCAGGATGGTATTTGGTTCCTCGCGTGAGGGCTCTTCCAAAAAAACAAAATGGAGAGTCGAACTTCTGCCTTCCAGTTATTCCAGACGTTCAGGCTATCACGTGGGCCCCCCATATATATGAACACATCCAAAGCCAAGTTCTTACGCGCACGCGAGCCGATTGTTAAAATAATTTGAACGCGCATAATAACGCAAATTGTTGGGAATGATTTTTTTTCCGAGTTGGAAGAGGAGCTAGCAATCTAAAGGAGCTTTAGCGCCCGTTAGAGTATCGACTACGTACACAAACGTGGCAAACTTTGAAGCGTGCGTATTTGCGGAAGCAAACAACTCTTTACCTGAACATTATTTCTTGCTCGGCCTCTTATCTTCCGCAATGAACGTACGTGGCTCTCGTGCGGTAATTACGTCGCTGAACCTTTCACCTCTGAACTTATTGCATCTGTCGAAGGTCTTGCTTTATGACTCGTGACCTATGAACTTGAGCACCAAATTCCAAACAAATGGTAGATCAAACGGGAGCCAAAACGGTAATGATAATTGGATGTGGATTTTGGAATGTTGATTTTTTTCAAATTATCGTAAATGGTCCAAAATCCAAATCCAATTCTGATTGGATCAGTAAATACTGATCCTCGTTTAGGATTGGATTTTTGAATGTTCGTGATTATTGGGAATTGGATATTGGAATGTTAGTGATCATTCAGAATTGAATGTTGGTGATAATTTGATATTGGATGTTGAAATGTTGATGACCATTTGGAATGTTGACGGTCTCGGTTCGATAGAGCGCCCGGGCAATGGTTCACCTCGAGTTACGTCATGCTGGAAGAAAAAAGCTTCTCACGATATCCGTCTGGGCGACCAAGATGACAGCAGCTTCGAACATGCGCCTTCCATTGAGTCACCATTGAGGTTCAGACTGGCCACTTGGGAATCGAGGAAGAGGGAAACTAGTGCGTTACGCAAGTTTCACGGGCGTGGGCGTTATATATATATATATGAAGGAAATCGAACGGAAACTGCGTGACGCCAGTGAATCGAAACCCCCGCGGTCTTCTGGAGCTCTTCGGAAACGAAGAGAGTTATGTCGGCGCCGCACCAGGAACTTCGTTCACCAAAGAAAGCTGGAGAGCCAGAGATACAGAAAACCGAGAAAAAAATTCAAATAGGAACGGACAGATAGAGAAAACCATAGAGAGAGAGAGAGAGAGAGAGCGAGAGAGAGAAAGGGATAATAATGATGATTAATTTTATTATGCCCTAGTGAAAAAAACATTAGAGCAATTTAAGATAAAACATTAATTTGAACAAAATAAAGATATGAAATTTAACCACAGAATAAATAAACAATAATATAACAACGTAATATAAACTAATATGACCAAACGCACATATGTCCGAAATTGTTCAGCCTTACTCTATCACTTGACTAAAGATGGAGAACACTTGAGAAGAAATAAAATAAAATTAGCCTTAAAATAAACTGAATACTAAAAATTCTGATGTAATTTAAGGGAGAGGGAGAGAGGACGACGGGAGGGGAGACGACGACGATAATTATTTATTAAATCCTAGTACAACTAAGTGACAATTAAATTAATAGAAAAAAAAAAAACAAAAAAAAAATCATAATTGCACAAACCTGAAAAAAAAATATCGATTGAGAAAGAGAGAGAGAGAGAGAGATAGAGACAGAATATAGTCCACCCATCAATACCTTAAGTAAACGTCTATACAAAAAAAGATTAAAAATAAAAACAAAAATACGAGTCACCGCGAGAGCACGGGTGGTGAAAAATACCATTTGCCCCATACATACCCAAAGACGTCGTGTGCAGATGATAGGTTGGTCCAGCACATTCACCAAAGGACCAAAAAAACGAGCGACACGAGAAAGGACGCGAAGAAAAAAAATGAAGAAAAAGAAGAAGTACGAGCGAGCGGAGAGGGATGCGAGTATGTGCGAGACTCCCGTCAGAAAACTCCTACGAATCTTTCGTGCACGACTGCTATCGACATCTCGAAATTGCGACGCTCGAGTTCCATTGTCACCCCGGTACCTTCTAACTTCCTCTCATATATATATTTACGTATATATATATTCGTAAATATATATATATACGTTTCGTGCCAAGAGTTTCCATTGCCTCGTTTTCCGAATCCGCCCCGAATCCTTTCGTACTCCCTGCTCTGCTCCTTTTCACTTCGATGATATCTTCAACCTCCCTCCCCCTCCACCACCTCCTACATCTCTTGATATGTTTTCACCTACGATTCACACCAGCTTTCTGTGCACATATTTCCTGTTGGAAAAATCTTCGAGATTCTTTTCCTACCCTGGTCGTGATGGCGACGAAATCAGGGGTTGGCGGAATGAGTAGGGGGTGGGGGTAAGGGGGGTGAACGAGGCATGCATGTCTCCAGTAATGCGGAAAATCTTCCGGTTTTCTCGTTCGAACGAGCAGGGTTAAATTTAAAAAATACGTGGCGAAAAATATGCAAGTTACTACGGGTTAGTTTTTTTTGTTATTATTATTATCATTTTTTTTAGGTTTTTTTGTCATTGTTATGAGGGTTATTATTGCATTTTAGGGTCTTTGACTTTTTAAAGAGGATTATTGTTTGGTTTAAGTTAAGTTACAGTGTTATTAATTATGAATAGGGTTATTATTCAGTTTTACTGTTTTTAAATACTATAATCGTTATTTATTTTTCCTATAAAATTCGAAATATTAATTTGCTGTGTAAATATATTTTGACTGCGAAAATAATAGTTCATTTGTGAAAACAAGAAATTATGGATCATAATTAACGGTCAATTATTTGAACATTTCGTTTCGTAAATATTTCATTAATTTTCGTAAAAAAACTTAATTTTTTTATAGGTTATAGACATTCGTGCAGAAAATTAAGAAAATGGAAATATTTACTTACGTGATCAAATGAGCCATGGGAAGTCTCACCAATCAAGAAACATGAAGATTTTTTTTCTCATCAGGTATACAAGAATATTTTATTCGTCGAAAGTAACAAATATACAATTCTTCGAAATAAACATTAAGAGTCGCGCGTCGTTGCTTCTCTTCCTTCACAAATAGTTTTTGAAAAACTTCATTAAATTAATATCGTCCGACGGGAGGTTGGAGGGGAATAGAGGAATATTTCCTCGTTGAGTTTTTATCGCAACGTCGATCGATCGTCGAATTCGAGTAGGCCATAAAAGAAGAATTTTTTTCAAGCGAAAAAAAGAACATATTTTTTCGAAAAAAGATAAAGCGATAAAACGACCCGAAAAAGCTCGAAGAGAACTGTCGAAAATAACTATACAATTGTGAAAACGTAGAATTGTCAAAACTAAATTTTAGGCCCGAATCAAAAACCAAAAAAAAATGAAGAACATAAACATTCTTATCAATTGGGTGGAGTATTCTTCGAGAGATCGCGTATCTCGGTTGAATGAGATTTTGGCACAATTCGCAAAAATCGCTGACGTTTCCTCTGTTCTATTTTTTTTTTTTACAAACATTTTGTTTCTATTTTTCGTTGAGTAAATGCGCGTCCTATATATTCGCATTGTTGGATCGTTCGTATTTTTTTTTCTTTCACCTTCCTTCTCATCGATCTAATAAATCAACAATTCTCGTGGGTCGGTCAATTTTGCTTTTCACTGGCGCTCTTCTCGTATACTCGTTCAACTTTAGCCCCGTATAATAATTACTTTTTCCGCCGTTCCGACAATGAAAAGGAAAAAAGAGAAAAAAAACATACGAACGTGACGTTCGGAGTGGTGTGTATATATATACATATATATGTATATATTTATATATTTTTTTTCATTTTTATTCCATATTTGCTTCTTTAATATTTACATATATATCCATCTAAACGCGTATAGCTTTTTCTCTCTTTCTCTCTCTCTCTCTCTCTCCGTCTCTTTCGTCAATTTAAGTTTTACTCGTCGCATCGTCTAATCGACTTTTTTCATCTCAAACTAATTCGTTTTATGTTTTCGTCCTTTTCGTTAATTTTCTTCGTAATTAAAACGAGGAGAGGGGTGGTTCGCAAAATTTTCCGAGGCCTTTTTTCCGCTTGGCTCGATCAGATCGCTTAAAACAATCCCCCACTCCTCCCCTCGAGTTTATCAACGTGCAACATGTATATATATTTACACTATTTTTTTCGAGATAGGCCACGGAGTTTAGGTGGCGAGATTCCTCAAGGTATGCGGTAGGCCGCCATTTTGTTTGGGTTTAATGACCAAGTATGCTTGACGGTGTTTTTCGCTCGCGAGCCCCTTTTTTTCTGTTCTAATTAGGATGCAGTGACCTTATTTTGGCACTTCACCAATCATCGAAAATTTTTACGATTTGTGTTCATAGTGGTCCTTAATAAAGTGCCAACAATTTGGTACCTTACCCTATTTACACGGTGGTCCTTGAAGTGCCAATAATTGGGTATCTTACCCTACCTTGGAATATTTCCTAACGGAACGATACTTTTTTTACCAAAGTCCATCGAAGGAATCACGTGGTAGTTCATCAGCACTGGTCACAATCACCACACTGATCGTAGTTGAGCTTGGCTCAATAAATCCCTCAAGATCCCTCGCGTTATCTTTGATCAGTGATAAAAACACGATTTTGGAAAGTTCTGAATGCGAGGTCAATGAGCCAGTCTTTGTTTTCCAGAATCTCTTTTTTCGTTGCTCCCTTAAGCGTAGAAATTTCACTCTTTCGCGTTCGCACAGACACACACGGACACTTGTGTTTTTTTTTACACTTTTTTAGGGGTCAATTCAAAGCCAGGCACCAAGTTGGGCCTCGAGGATGGTCGCGGCATCGGTTCTTCCCATGACCCTCAGATGATTGAGCAGATCCGTGACCGCGCTTGGCTCTCGATGCCGCGCCTCCCACAGATCCAGGATGTGCTCCGTTGGGCTCGCCTTGGTCGCGAAGTAATTGATATACCTGGTAACAAATCGCCGAGAACGGGGGAAAAAACGTTAAGGAGAGAAATAGATTCAGGGCAGTATAGTCAATCGTTTTTCGTGTGGGGAGAAAGAGGGAAGTCGAGGCGCTGAACAGATGGCTTAAAAGTTGAAAAAAAATGTTGAGCAGCCTTGTGAAGAAATAGCTGGGAAAAATTTGAAATGAGCAGATCTAATGCTGAACAATGGTGAGGTTGAAAAGGCGGCAAACTTTGTCAAAGTGGTATTTGTTTTTCTACAGTTTCTCCCGAAGGCATTAATTTAACTAACAAACAAAAAATCCATTGAAAGTAGTCGTTGCGTGCTATATGTGTGAATTATTTCAAATTTTTTGAGCCAACGGTTTTCAGTATACAGAAATGTAAAATTTCCATATAGGCACGGAGCTAGGCAGTCCCAGAAAAAAGCAGATACGGTCATCGTGGTTTTTCAATTTTCTCCCGGAATAAATCACTCTTATAGAATAAAAATAATATCGATTGAAAGTACTCATTGAACGAAAGTTTCGTAAATTATTGAAGATTTTTGAATGTGGTATTTTCACGCAGGGGTCTGGAGCAGAGGGCTGAACAACCGCGCCAAAAATGAAATGAGAATTGAAGACAGCTGTTTCTTCAGCAGTGAAGATAGGCGACCGATTGTTTTGGATTTTGGCTACCGAGTGGTAAGTGGAGAGCAAAGTGAACTTACCTATCGACCTGAAGTCTCTGCGCGAGCATTCTCCAATCATTGCCAAGCGCATTGGGTGGATCGAGACACTGGCATAGTTGCTTCCTGAGTGATCTCGTGAACCGGAATGGTCTTAAAGCGGATGAATCGGTTTTGGCATTGTTGGCGTGACCGCTGCTGACGACCGTGACTTCCCTGAGAGGTCTTGTAACACTGCCGGATGATACCAGCTGTTTGGCACCGTCGTAGACAATTCTGAAGACTTGCCTGGTGTCCGAGTTGCCTTGGGACACTTGGAGCTTGTAACTTCTGGTGCTGGAGGCACCAAAGTTGGTGTCCAGGCCGAAGGTGACATGGGGTGTGTTCTCCTGGCAGTTCCAGACGTCGCGGAAGTGGATCTCTTGGCGTTCGGTTGGTGACTTGCTCTGCCATTCATTGCCAACTTCCTCAAGACTCACGCGGAGTGCTTCGCCGTTGTCCTGGAATACCAGAGTCCTCGGTTTGTCCAGGAGATAGCCTCGAATCTGGGTCTCCCGATCGACGATCGCTTTCATTGAGGCTTTCGTGTCTTCGACCGCGTAAACTCGAACGCCGCATGGTCCGGTCTGGCTGGCGAAAAGTGCAAGTCGCAAACGCTTAGTGGCCATTGAACCCTCGATGGATTGACCGGCGAGGACGTAACCGCGCAATTGTTCGGTTACTATGAAAGCCTCCGCGTGATCCAGCTGCGTAAAGAGCGGGGTATTGATGGTTTCGTTTCCCAAAGTCAGTACCCTTGTCCACGTTATCGGCTGATCCTTGTTGGGACTGAAACTCGAGCCGGTCTCCTCCGTGTCCAAGTCATCCGAGGCCCAAACACTCAGCTCCCAGGTCGCGGGATGCAGCATTGCGCAATGCTCGAACTGGAGTATCACAGGCTTGTTGAAACTCGCGCTCGATGGCCCACATGTCACCACGGCCGATAGTTGCGTTATACCGTCTGTGATCAACGATGGAATGTTCTTACCGATGGATATTTATGACAATCGACTAATTTGTTTCTTGTTTTATCCAAATTTGATTTCAAAGCCAAATTTAAATAACGCAATTCTTGACAACTATAACCTAACTGTTTGCGGTACTTAATTTAAGTCTTGCGAAGCCTTAATATCACTCAATCCAATTGCAAACTTAAGTCGTCCCTGGGCTCAATTTAAGACCTTAGCGTAGTTCTTCCTGATCTTGACTCAAGTTCTTTCATACCTAGACTACCAAACCCAAATGCCGAAAAAACCCTTTTCTATGCAAACCCAAATGCCGAAAAAACCCTTTCTTTTTCACGCATCCTCAAATCCAACCCGGGATCACATTCTACCTTCCTTTCTAACCACTCCTACTGTTTTTTCCGGCCTTTTGTCTCGCCGCGTATGTCGATCGTCATAAAAATGAGAGGGAAACCCCGTAACACCTGGAGCTCCCAAGGGACGACGTAGCAATCATACTACCGCGAAAGTTCTCTGCTCTTCCAAATTCCCCTAAACCCTAGGACTTCCCAACGATCTGATTAACCCAAACCGAATTACGTGCAAATAAATTCATCGAATTTTTTTCGCCTATCCGATGTTCGCATTTACGTTTATTTTTAATCTACAGGATCCCCCACCAATTAGGCTATCACTAGAGCAACGGAACTCCCGAAATGTGATTCCCTCGCGGACGTGGCCATCATTTTATATAGTTTTATTGGATTCCTGATGGGAACACGATCGTAATTTTATTTTCGCGAGGCCCTCTTCCTCCCTCTTGGGGCTGGGCTGGTAATTTAGGTTGCTCCAACCTCGCCGTTACGACGATAAAGCGGGAGAAAAAAATCCTGGGAAAGACCACACCAGGGGAGACTGGATGTATAGATCCGTATGTGCAAAGCAACACTGGTATCGGGGTCGAGCAGCATTCACGTTGGGGCGAATCCCAGTGAGAAACGACGTCGTAACCAGCAGCATGGGCTGCTGGAACTAAACCGAGACTCATCGGGGTCCCCCAAAGCCCCCAACCACTCTCTAGGCAACCGACAGACCCCATTCATCGCCAATACTTGTGCGAGTGCGCATCAACACACGCGCACATGGTTACTATAGGTATATGAGGAAACACACGGTTCTGGAACACTGCAGAGATCCAGTGTATACTCCCAGCGATCGACTCGTAATAAAATTATCGCCTGGCGTTATTACCGTCAAAGGGGCGTGGTTGGTGTTTCAAAAGCGTCCAGTTCTCGTTTCAGAGGTCTCTTTTTTTTAACGTTTTTTTTTTATCGGCTCTGTATCCCGGCCATTCATTCTCCATGGTTGCAATGGTGTATACGCAGTGGACCAGAGGTCCAGAGGTCACGGAATGAAAATGAAACGAGCTCCAAGAGACCCGCGTGTGAAGGGTATGTTTATTTGTGTGTGTCTGTGTTGACGTACACGTAGGGGCATTCGAGTGAGCCATCGAACCGTGAAGAGCTGATGTATACACAAATGGAACTGAAAAGTCGTTAGGCTCTAAAAAGAAAGGAAGCAAAACGTGTCCATCAACTGCAACAAAGTCTGATAGCTCAACAGTTCATTCGTCGACGTGGAGCGAGCACTCAAATGGGGCAAAAAGTCAATTGATCGAAGGATGTAACGAGTAGAAGTGGAAATAGGCGTGAAATCGGAATCGCCGTTACGGTACGCATCAAAGACTACGGGAGTAGACAAAAGACTTGACGATGACTAACGAATATTCGTAGGAACGTCGATTGCAAGATGACGGGGGTCTTTGGGAAAAGTTCAGGTTGGGGGTTGTAGGAAGGGTGATCAAAAGTGTCTTTGGAAGATTGCTAGAAGATTTGAACTGTAATAGTGACCAATCAATATCAAAGGGAATAGCGGTCAATAAATATGAAAGGAAGTAGTGGCCTATTGTTGCCACAAGGAGTAGCGTCCAATTTGAACTAGACTCGGGAGTAATACTAATATCAACAGTAATGGCAAGCTAACAACTTGGCTTGGAATGGCGACCGATCAATCTCAACTGCAATAGTGACCAATGAATTTGGACTCACCGGGTAGACGTGGCCTGAACTTGTCCTCGTTGAGAACAGCCAGATAGAGTTCCTTCCTGAGTGGCTTGGGCACCGCGCCTTCAGGCACCGACATTGATATACCAGAGTCCGGAAGTACGAGAAGTGCTCCGCGCGTGTTGACGGCTGCCCTCGCTACGTTCCCAGTCTCGAGCTTTGGCAACCTCACGCTCTCGGAGGCAACGTTGTATGTAGAGTCCGAGGAGGGATAAGAGCTCGTAACGCTATTCTCGCTGTCCGAATGAATCTGCTTGTCGCTGCAGGACTCTTGGGTCGAGGTACTCGGGGTCGGTGACATTGGTGACGGTTGGGGCGCTATCGATAGATGAGGTACGTCGTAATGATGCTCGGAGAGGGATCGGGAGAGGGAGAGCTTAGGATCGAACGGATACTCGTAGCAGGCTGGTACTGTGGTTGCTGTCACGTCCGGCTGGAGACTCAGCTTTTTGTCCTGATCCGGAAAGAACTCCGGCTGAAATTCTGCAATCAATCGCCAATGGGACGTTCCAATCAATTCCCAGAAGAGAATGGAAGATGGCGATGTCACGTGACTTTTACGGTGACAAATAAAGTTTCCAGCTGGTACCACGTTGTGTTTCGTTTATTTTTTGTTGGTTGTTTTTTTTTGTAACATTTCCCAGGGATTGTATATTTTGTTAGGATGTTCGTACCAGAAATTGATAATGCGATGATGCACGAAATATTACAGATGCTGATAATAAATACAGCTGATAACGATCTGTATCAACTTGCTTATTAGAACGACCCTATAAAAAATCTTTATTCGAAATATTCGAAATCTTTAACTTCCCATATGAATTAATCAGCAACCATTGGAAAATTCAATATATATTGAGTTTTTTTGGTTATAATTGATTGTAAGAGATATGTCGAAATTTTCAAATCAAGATTTCTCATGGATTAAACATTTTTATCGTAAAATTGAATCCTGCTCGATTTTTTAACTGAAAACGTAAAATCCGTTGGAAAAGCGGATTTAGAAAATGTTATGTCTATTTTCTAGGTGTAACTAAATTAATTATTGGCTTTTCTTTAATTCCACCGCAAATTTACGATTGTACGATGACTGGAGGAAAATATTGGACACCTGCCCCGCATGATAGAACCAAGGGGACTTACCGTTGCGAGCCATGGAGTAGAGGGAATGATCCCGACCTTTTCGCCTGAGAAGTCTCGCCAGGAAGAACGCCAAGCCTCCTATCACTACGCAGGCTACTGTCAATCCGACGTAAAGCGCTACGTCCATCTGTCTGTTAGCTGCAATCACGAAACACGATCAAATTAGGTATCTCTTAGATTCAAGGATACTGTAAATTATCAATGACACGTGTTGAGCCCGTGTGCCAAATCGGGATGATACATAGCCGCGGGGGACGTGGTGGAGGATTTCATAACGAATGGGAAGATCATCAGATGCGATTGGACATTTACATTTTGTCTAACTCTGAAATTGGTTGGTTCAGATATCGACCGATCCCATTATACCTATGAGTTCTGGAAGCCACCGACCCGTAGTCGTCATTGGCCGATAACGAGTGGAACCGAAGTTTGTATCATTGAATGACAGGACAGAAATGAACTATTGCATAAAACCCTAGAGGTCGTTGTGATGGAGAATTGCCAACAAATAATGATAATTGCGATTGGCGAATTGCTGAATAACTACTATAGGGCATCCAATACAGTTCATTAGGATTGGTGAAATTACAGGCACCGTTTTGATCATCATACTAGGCCACCGTTTTATTGAGAGCTGAAAATCATTGAACGCCACTGCAAGCACCATTTCCTTCTCTACATAACCACTCCACTCCAAGACCCATCCCATTTCCATTTCCAACTGGAATGCATCTTATCGACTCCACTTTGAATCTCCACCATCCACCAAGGTCCAGTCCCAGCTCTTCACCAGGCACATCTTACATCTGTGATCAATATTTATCCTCGCTCTCGATCTAGGCTCTCTCAACGACTTCATCATGGAACACACAGGTCCTAGACCAACAAGTTCAAGTTCAATGCTCGAACGTAATCCTAGCCACGGGGTTCAGTGTCGTGTCGTACACACTGTTCTACAGGGCTTGTGTACACGAGTTGGTACTTGTGGTATATACAGGGAGTAATGGGGTACACGTATACCCTCTTGTCCATACGTTTACGTAAAATCCACACAACACGAATTCGACTCACAGGAACAGGGCTTCCCCAATGGAGAAACACACGGACACAGTGGCGAACGATAATGGTACTTTATTTGCATGCACGATCAATTCTTTGCCCTCCCTCTTTCTCGAGAGACGAAGAAAATCTCGAAGGAATTGCACAAGAATAAGTATACAGGGTGACCAATAATTTAATCTAGTCTGTCGAAGGGATTATTCTAGAGGTCAATAGGATCAAATTGAGCCCCATCAATTAGAGATCGAAATTGAGTAGTTGATGAGCTATAATGGTTTTACGATTTTTCAGAAGCTTTTATATTTCGATGTTGTTACTTCTCTGGCCTCAATTGGATTTGATTCGAATGACCTCTGAAAAGGCGCCTAGTTTTGAAATATTATTCGAATGACAATTGAAACTTAATTGGAACGATCAATTTTGACGACTAGTTTTTGGGACTTTATTCAAATCACCATTAGGAGTTGATTCAAATGATCTTTGGAATGACATCCAGTTTCTGGACTTGATTCGTATGATGGTTGGGACTTGATTCGTATGATGGTTAGGACTTGATTCGTATGATGGTTGGGACTTGATACCAATAATGATTGGGATTTGATTCGAATCATTATTGGGATTTGATTTCAACGATGATTGGAACTTGATACGAATGATCCCAGAATGGAGATATCTCAAGGAATAGCTGGAGTTATCACTCACCCTGTATAGAAGAGTGCGGATGTATGTGCGTGGAGGGTTTTGACGAGAACCGGTCCGGCCCACCGATTACATAATTTTCTTCAATATTAAAGCCACCCCCGAGATCTTTTCGCCTCGGGGGGCCACAAGCGGGTGTACAGTACATCGCGTGCAACTTTGATGCAGAACGGTCGATACCGGACTATACGGCGTCGTTTACGGTGTACAACACAGCGATCTCCCACCCTGCATCATTACTGGTTGGATCGGGTTAGACGCCCTTAGATCGTCGAGAAGTGGAAAGGGAGGTAGCGTTGGAGAATCGAGAGTGCAAAGGGGTTGAATTGGGAGGAGGCATTCGCGTATTCCAACGATCGTTGATACAGCCTCTATTGTTACGACTGTTTATGCCAAGAGAGGGTTCCTGGCAATTAGGGTGCCCACTCGCAATCCACCGATTCTCCCATACCCGCAACTCTACCATGCATCAATAATTAAACGTTCGTATAATTAAAAGTAAATACCGCTGATACGGGGACCAGCTGGGGGGAGTCCTGTCATTCGACAGGTTCTCGACTGTTGCCAGAGTCGAAAATGGAACGTCCATTGTGATTGGGATATCCGGATAGTCCGAATTTTCGGTCGGACGTGATCACTAGAATTCGCTTGGGTTTGTTTGGATTATGATGTGGGTAGCCGAAAGCTCTAGACATGACTACCTGAATTGATTTTGGTTTGTTTGGTCTTGTTTGGGGTATGACTGGAGTTTGCGAGCAGTTAAAAATTCCGACTAGACACGATCACCTGAATTTGTTTTGGCTTGTTTAGGTTTGATTGGAAAATCATTCCTGATGTTTGGCATAGCATCAACTTGGAAGACATTGGGAATTTGTTTATCTTCTGAATTCTTTTAGGCCGACTTCCATCACATCAACATTATGGCGGAAACTAGGAATACTTTTTCGCCTTCTGTAATCGTGGGACATTAAAAAAGATTTCTCAAGTTTCTGAAGTCAATGAAGTAGAAAAAATGGTATTGAAGATGATCAGGACCAGGCTTGAGGATCAGTCTCCATTGGCGTTCAATGAAATGATACGATGATGTTTACTATCATCCAATTCAAAGATGTTCAATAAAATTCAATATAATTATCAAATAGCAATCTGGGAATCAACGTGGCTGTTTTTAACAGTCGCTAACTCACCTTCTTCGGTTAGCTGCGCCCCGCCTATCTTCGCTCGTCCAACTGTGAAATAAAAGAGAAAACAAACGTCGAAATAATTTTTTGATCGAAGATCCTGAGTTTCGAGTTAAATCCTGCTTCCAGGATAATTGAAATTTGGAATTGATGAAAAAACATGAATTTTCGCTGGTACTTCCGGTACCCATTGTTTCGTACTGAAAAATGGCAGCTTGGAATTTGATTGCAATAGAAATCGTCGTGACTGAAGCGGAAACGAAGTTTCGACAATAAACTTACCATTGCAGAGTCCGCCGGTACAATTGCCGACGCTGATGTCCCTGCCCTGACAAGCGCGTCCTCCGTGACTCGGTGGTGGCTCGTCGCACGATCTCTTTCTCATGTGAGTGCAATCACTTCCGCATACGGACCATCCTGACCATCGGGACCAACCTCCGTCCACGACTGCTCATGAGAACGAAAAATAAAAGGTTTGCGGTCTTTACTAAAATTCTGTTTTACTTTTTCGCGACATTTTTTTTACTACTTTTTTGTGGCAGCAATAATTTTTTAAATAATCGAAAAGGGGAAAATAACTACTGAAACGAGAAAAAAGATTATAGTGGATATCACAAAATTTACAAATTAAATAACTTATTAATGGTGAATTAATCATAAGAATTTATTCATTTTTTATTTCATTTGATTATTTTTCGTAATTTTAACATATTTTTTTAATAATTTATCACTAAATTAAGTAGAATTTAATATTCGATTTTCGAATTATGGGTATATAGTTTATTTCGTTAATTTAGACAAATGACTTTATCGGTTTAATGTATTTTTTATTAACTTCTTTTTACCTTATTAAGGAAAAATAATTAACTCTTTTAATTTATTTTTTATTCGCGTTATTTTTGTTTAATTCGTATTGAATTTTTAATCGCAGTGTTTTGAAATATTCAACTTTATTTTAATATTTTATCGGAATCGAAAAAATCAAATCATTATTGTTAGTTTACATATTCGATTTTTATTAAATATTTAATAGGGTTTACTTTGTCAATTAGAAAGAAAAATGTAA
Organism: Ophioninae sp. A BG-2022a; assembly: GCA_030523105.1. NCBI lineage: Eukaryota > Metazoa > Arthropoda > Insecta > Hymenoptera > Ichneumonidae > Ophioninae sp. A BG-2022a. The sequence goes on along the minus strand of JAPYZI010001116.1, from coordinate 11,002 downwards.
TTCATAGTTTGATTGACATTTATTTTTAAACATTGATCAAAATAAATATTAAATTCGAGATGAATTTTTAATGAAAAGTAAATATTCAGTGAAGCCTGAAAATAAAATAAGAATTACAAACGTGCATAAACCAGCCTTGCCTAATTATTCTAAACATTCACACGACGAACTTTTACACAGACTCACCCATCGTATTTGTAAATTCCTCGAGAACTCCGCCTGTTCCGAGTGCCAAGCGTGCGACGTAATAAAAAAAGCATTTTGGAAAAACCTCGACATCGATGGATATACGCAATATTGCAAAAACGGTGTGGTGTATTTTGATACAATCAGAATCGAAGATCGATTGAAAAATTATTCAAAATAATTATAATTCATTTATAAATGTAATAAACTATAACAATAAAATTTAAAAAAATGTTTCCAAACTCGGTAATAATTATAAATAATCATTTATGATTATAAAAAAGTGCAGACATATATTTATTCACAAATTTATCGATGTTTCCATGAACAATTACAAAAACGCTACAAATATATTTAAAAAAAAAGATAAAATTCTCCTTACTAAAAGTAATAGAAAAATAATTTTAACCTCGCTATCAATTTAATTTAAAATGCAATATAGCCAATTATCCGAATATTTTCAACATTTTTTCATTTCGAGGATCAGGAATACGTGTTGGGTGATAATCCAGCATGGATTATGGTAAACGATGGACTCGACAGAAACAGTAGCACTGTAATAACAAAGTGACTTCCGCACTCGAATGCACCACGTCTCAATCTTGGATCAAGCTTATCCCCCCCTTCGCCATTTTTCCCTCTTTCATCCTACGAGGATCCTGTAGCCAACATCGTAAGATCGTGCACCTGTTGGTGATTTTTTTTTCAATACCCTGTCCACGATCGTGGTACTATAAATTCTCGAGAAAGAATGGTCCAAGCTGAGAGAAATACGTGCATCACGCTCTTCTCGAGCAAAGCAGACTCCCGGAGGTCTGGAAGGGGAAAAAATGGTAAATGGATGGCGGGAGGGGAAGAGAGCAAAGGAGGGAGAAATAAAAAAAGGGAGGGGTGGAGAGAAAGAGGGGCGTGGAATAAAAGGGGAGGAAGGGGTGGAAGACACGAAAAGGGAAAATAAAAGACTAAAAGAGCTAGGGAGGGGACAAAACGATTGAGGGGCCCAGGAAGGACGAGGGGTGGGGGAAAGGTGGTAAAGAGGGCACGAAGGGAGAGCTCTAAGTCGAGAGAAAGTCGTAAATCGAGCTGTATTTGCTCTTCTTCCTCTTCGTCTACTTCTACTTTTGCCTCATCTCGTTGCGAGCTACAGTCGAGTTTTGCATTAACTACACTTTATGAAAGTTGCGAAATGTCGTGGTGAAAAACTGAGCTGATGTTCATGGAGATCTAGATGAAACTGAGGCCTGATGACAATTTGGTTGGGGAAAATTTCATTGGACTTTATTATTATTAAAATTTTTTAAATATATGTCTGTTTTTGATAAATCTTGAACTCGAATTGGAGGACCTCTGTAGTTATTATTATTTTATTTTGGAAGCACTACATTTAAAGAGTTGGCAAAAAAAATTAAGCTGTTTATATGAAAAATTGAAAAAGTTGTGATGTTTCAAGAAAAAAATGACGTTATTGTTGTGCTTACTTTAATGTATCAATTACTTATTTATTTAGTTAATTAACTTTTTATCTTCAAATGATAAGTTAGGAACGTTTTTGTCGTTAACGTTTAAATACAAGTGACCAAAATAAATCTTTGAGCATAACGGGTTCGAAGCTCGTTAATGATATTATTTATAACTTTAAAAATAATTAATATATTTTAATCAAATTTCGTACACCTTTTTCTTACTTGTATATTTCCATATAAATGAAAAATTTCATAAAATAAAAATAATTTTTGTTATTAAAATGGAATTCAAATGAATTTTTAATTAAAATGAATTAAAGTAAATAACAAATAAATGAAAATCGAACGATTTTCGATTAATTTGACTTGTGCATTTAAAGATAATTTTGTAAAATAATGGAAATTTTCGACGCCTCGAAATTTCATGACCCTGTGATTTAAGACCATTGCTAAGAGTTCTACTCTACTATACTGTCTTCATTCTCATTTTCTCCCGGGTCCAGTTCATGGTAATATCAGAAGAGTCTCATCATATGCACGACATGGTCTTTGCCACTACGTTCTGCGAAGGCAGAACCCACGATTAAATACATGCCAGTAGCCCTCTTCCTCTCTCTCTCTCTCTCTCTCTCTCTCTCTCTCTCTCTCTCGATCACCTTTTTTCCTTTCAATGTCTGCAAAAAATGGCAAAGCCGAGGGCACTCTCAGGTGTCGCGAGAGTCGACGGAAACGCAAGCAGGTTTGTCCGAGACTTTGCGCTCGTATAAATGAAGCACCAGGTGTAGGGTAACCGTCAAGACTTAATATTAGGGGATCTCGATATTGAGATTCGAGAAGACACAACATTGGGAAGCCTCCACTTAAAAATCGGATCAAGATACTTTTTTGGTAAAAATGATGGCGGAATAAAATGATAACTTTGTTTTTTAATTTATAGAGATTAATGATGTTATTGTAATTGGAAAATTGAATGAACGATATTTTAGAATTTCAGCGATCATTCACCTTGAATTTCATCACGAACTGTTCCCTAAGAATTGAATATTTTTTAATATAATAATACTGCATAATTGAATATAATAATAGAATTGTAATTTTAAAAAATCACTCTTTTATGCAATCACGTAATTTTTCAATTACTGTGTAATTTAAATAATTCCATGCAGTTAATTAATTGCAACATTGCGAATAAAAAAATATTACAAAACTTTGCGATACAAGAGTATTGTCGATTATATTTAGATTACATTTTAATTATATGAAAATTAGGTACATTGTATTTATATTGAAATTCCATATTGCCACCTTCTAATTGTTTGTGATTTAAATAATATTTAAATATTATCATTAAATGAAAATCTCATTGTTCTTATCTTGCAATCGAATTGTATCTACATTGCGATTGCACGCATATTACTATCACTGTTATTGAAAAAAAAAATCAATATCAACAAGTACATATATAATTTAATTTCATATATGATAATAACGTTGAAACCGATTAAAAATAATTGCCATCGAATATTCATTCGTCGAAACGATAACAATGCTCATTTCAGAACGATATGAAATAAGAATAATTAAAAAGTATCCTGGACCGTTTTATAGACGGAGTCTAGTAGAATATTTACGAGCTGAATAAAAATATCGTTAAGAATTTTGCTTACCGGGACAGGCCGAATTGCAGTCGGTTTTTTGTTGCGCCGGACCCAGGCAGGGTTGTCCACCGTTCATTGGTGCGGGGTTTGTGCAAGTTCTCGTTCTCTTTTGTCCACCCTTGGCACACCGGGAGTGGCACTCCGACCAGGTAGACCACGAGGACCAACCGCCGTTAACTGCATAAAAACCAGCCCCGATTAATCGAACGTTCGTTCATGGACCCAATCAAAGAAAACAAAAAAAAATGAAATGAAAAGAAATGAACAAAAAAAAACGAACCGTAAACAGTAATGCTAGCGGGTGCGCTCATTCGTTTGGCCGCGATGTTCTCAGCTACGCAAGTGTAATTTGCCTGATGGCTGAGTTTCGCTTGGCCCAATAGGAGATGACCCTCGCTCGATACGAACAACGTATCCGCGTCGGTGTCGAGATTCGCGCCATTTCGGAGCCAATAGACCCGAGGCGGTGGTACACCAACCGGTGGCAAACAGCGAAGCTCTGTACCTTGGCCAGCCTCGACTGAGACAGAGTACGGTGGCGACTCGAATTGCTTCTTCAAATCTGTATCGTGGAAACGTCGCGTTTGTCATTTTTTTGAATAATTTCATCCAGTTTCATAAGATTTCATAAAGTTTCATCGCAATTTCAAGGGATTTCATAACGTTTAATGGCAGTATTCAGGGATTTCATAACATTTAATGACATTTTAGAGGGATTTCATGAAATTTCATCGCAGTTTTCAGGGATTTCATAACATTTGCATTGCAGTTTTGAGGAATTTCGAGGGATTTCGTAAAATTCCGAATTTTCATAAATTTCAGCAACTGTATTCAATATTCCATTAATTTCATTAAGAATGTTCAATCTTCCTGTAGTTCAGCGGAAACTTTCGAAATTTGATTCAAAATTAATAAAACAAGGATGATGCGAAGGAAACTCACAAGCAACGTCAATCGTGGCGGTTTGACTCTTGATAGAGCCCGAGCCCGACCACGCGATGCAATCGCACTTGAATTTATCCTTGCCGAAGTACTCCTCGATATTGTCCCTGGTAACGTTGAGCTCGCAATCAACGATCCTCGTCCCGGTGTGAGGATCGACGAAGTCCTGCTGCTGGGACTCCTCGGCCCTCGCTCCGTTGCACCGGAAGTACACCTGCAGGGCATGGGCTGCCTTGCAGCGCAACGTGGCCGGTTTACTCTTGACGACGAATGCGTCCAAGGGCTCGGTGAGGAAGACCGGCAAATGTCCACCCCCCTCGGATATCAGCTCGGTGTCGCTCGCTATCGTCGCCGACGGGGTTTCGTCCTCCTCCAGGAGATACGACTCCTCCTCGTCAACCACATCCTCCGCTTCTGGAACTGAATTTTAAAGAAACATTCCCTTAATATTATCGATTTATCTGATTTCATCGACATGAAATATCTAATTATCATTTAATGAAGATTAAATATCTAATTATTATCCAATGAAAACTGAATATCTACTCGTTATTTAAGGAAGATGGAATGCCTAAGACACGTCTAATTGAGATAAAACATCAAAGTATCACCTTAAGCAAATGAAATATTTGAAATAGAGGTGACACATGGAATTATCATGTAATGGAGACTGTATCTCTACTCATTATCTAATGAAGATGAATTATCTAGTAATCGTCTGAGATAAAAGATCAAATTAAATACCTAACCATCACCTAACTGAAATAAAAAATATCAAATTATCATCTAAAGGAGATTAAACATCTAGTTATTATCTGCTTAAGATAAAACATCCAATTATAACCTAATTGGGATGAAATATCTAATTATCGATTCTTCAAAATATTTTCGCATCATCTCATCGAAGTCGAATTATCTAATTATTATCTAATTAATATAAATCTAAGATAAAATATCCGTTTGTTATCTATCCGAGATAAAAATTGATTGATCACCCAACAGAGATAAGATGACTATTTTTCGGTATATTTATTCTTAAAGAAATTAAAATTGTGTATTGTTCGACTGATTGGACGACCAATGTTCATAATGCGTATCACGTTCGTCCAAGGATTCAAAGGAACACGAATTCCTACATGATCAATTAACCTTCTTTTCTCCAAATCCCACCGGTCACCCTCGGAACGATTCTCCTCATGGGGAATTCGGAGGGTAATAAAAACAAATTTAAAAGCGTAGAGGAATTTGAAATGGAGGCCAAAGCTGAAGTGCCGACGCAAAAAAAAAAAGTGGTCGAACGTGGACCATTGACAAGATTTCTCGATCGTGTATAATGAGCTCCAGCTGTGGGACGTGGGGCCCTACGTTTGCTCAAGAGAGAGAAAAGGGAAAAAATAAAAAAAAAACCAAAAGGGCCAATTGGGTATGAGAAAGGGCGAGCGTGTGCGGCCTGCCACGTGAGAACGACGAGCTCTCCGCACGCAGGAAATGTTGGACAAGGGCTTCCTTGTTTCTTGCGATCGAATTCGTGACTCCGAGTTTTGGGCCCCACACGAATGAAATTCGTATTCCTCGTCGTCCACGAGAACGGTCAATTAATAATGTACGTTTCCTAAATCATTAAAAAAACGACCCTTCAAACGATTTGTCAACGTTTGATTTAAAAGCAAAAGGAAAAGGAAATTAAGTCATTTTAATTTTGCTAATAAATTTGTTGTTTATAAAAAATTAATGGGTTAATAAATACGTTAAATGTTAAGGATAATGGACATTTCATAATTCATATTAATATTATTGAAAGGGTTTTGAAAAATGTAGATATTACGTTTTGGATTTTCTATTTTGAAACTCATTATTGTTTTTGTATTATCAAAAATGTATATATTCTGCTTTGTATTTTTCATTTTGCAATTTATATTTATATTATATTTTTTATTTGATATTATATTTTTTTACTTTCGAGACTGAACAGAAATTTGACATTTTCAAGTGCGTTTGGAGCTTGATGATTCGAGAATGAAAAGTCGTTGAATCAACAATAAGAGTTGCATAATTAAATTGAGAGTAAGTAAATTAGTGAATTGCCATAGAAACTTTTTCTCTTCTTTGTTTTCGAACTAAAGACAGAAAATCAAAGCGAACGATTGTGAGGACGAGCGGTGTAAATTGTAAGGGGCGCAATTGAAGAAGTCGACGGTTCTAGCCATTATTATTACTATTATCCCCGTGCAGGGTATCGTTTGTATCGTACTCGAGAATGCACAAAGCTCGTGTCATACTGGGGAGAAAATACGAGTATTCCCTACGCGCACGGGCACCCCCCGATCTAGCCCTTAATATCAGTCTATTGGTTGATTCAAAACAAGCTTTACGTTTCGAAACACGTAGAAAGCGTAATTACGAGAAAAAACCATTTTTCAGTACCCTACGAATTTCATGGAATGTCATAAATGTTCATAAAATTTCATAACAGTACATGAAACTTCATCAATGTTTATGTCATATCATAAAAGTCCATGAAACTTCATAGAATTTCATACGTTTCATGGAATTTCATAAAATTTCATGCAGCCATCATAAAATTTCATAAATTTTCCTACGTTTCATAAAATTTCAAGAACCTTCATTAAAAAAAATATGTCACGGAAGTTTACGAAGTTCCGTCCGACGTTGAAAACGTTTCATCGGACTACATAACATTTTCCCTCAGCCTTACGATTGTTCATAAAAGAGTTTTACGTTTTTTCCACTGAATTTCTTTGGATCTCAAGCAAATCCAAACAAGGCCAAACAACCCGAATCTCAGAATAGATGTCAGTACGGAACACCTCGATGAAATTTCATCGCGCAACATCGGGGTTTTTTCCTCGTCTGAACTCACGGAAATCAGCCAGTAGACGACATTCAACGCGTATCGTACCCGCGTTCACAGATCAGGTAGGCAGGTGAACCCGCGGAGTCTCATCGTTCTCGATAATTCAATGGGGGAACAAAAAATTCTCCCCTCCGTTTGTACATTCGTCAAGCGTGACGAAAATATCTCGAATAGATACGTATACCCGGCTCATAACGCACAGTAGCTTTGATAGACGTATACGCGTACACGCGTTTATACATATATCTCCGTCCGTGAAAAGAGGGGTCCGGTATAAAAGTCATTGCGGAGTCGCCCGGCAAACGGTCCTCAGGCACAAAGTCGGGGATTAAAAATCCGATTTCGCTACCGTATTCCCTCTTTTATAATAACCCATATATAGATACATATACGTAACGCTAATCCAACTGACAATCGCTCTATTGGAGGATTCACATTTAGCCCGATCCTGTTCTCTCCCTCGTCCTCTGTGCCCGTCTGTCCGCGATCGTAAAAAGAATATTATTTCTGAAATCTCAATAGCCTGTTACACGCTCGGATTTTTCGTGGGGTTATGAGTATAGATTCACGTGTGAATAACTGAAATTACACCGTCATATATATATATAAAGACGCGCGTAGTTTCGTAAAAGCTCAATCTACGACCTTTTGAAATTTCGTGATTTTTGAAATTCCGGAAAAGTGGCCGGGGTAGTCGAACATTTTTTTGTCTGTTTTAAAAGTATTAAAAGGATCTATTGAATCAAAAATTTTCAGCTGATTACGAATATCAACGAATTTTCGTCGAAAGCACTGCACACAGCAAAAAAAATCGTGATTATAGAAGTTTTGTACCATTCTTTCTTGGAAATTTCGGGTTTTCGGGGAAATAAATGGTATATTCGTGTTCAAGGGATAAAGTTACATCGAAATGGACCAATAAAAAAAATATTAAAAATCCAAAATTTTTTGGGATTTTTGAGGGAACAAAGTTTTTTCACTAAATCATGGATCACTTTTTTTTCGTTGGGATTTGGCTCATTAAAATCCGATGATTTTTCGATTTTTGGCAGAATTTCAAAGATGGACCATCGATTTTTGCAAATTTTTCCATACATACCCCTTTGCCTCTTTTTTGCGATTATTCAAGTGAACTTTCCGGGAAAACTATTAGCGATATCGATACGAATCCAACCCCATTATTTAAGTCAGGCAAAAACCTTTTCCAAACTCACCCAATGAATCCCCATAGCCTATGAGAAGGTCATCCTACGACCTTTTGAAATATCGTGATTTTTGAGATTCCGGAAAAGTGGCCTGGTAGGACGAAAATTTTTTTTTTCCGTTTTTTAAGAATTAACATGGTCTATTTGATCGGAAATTTTCCGCTGATTACAAAAATGCCCGAGTTTTTGCCGAAAGTGCAAAATTAGAGTAGGAAAATGCAAAAAAACTTATCTAGAATATTTTTTTGACACTTTTCTCTGCTGCAGCTTACGGTAGCTATCGTAGCGACGGAGGTTACGAATTAGCGCAGTGAACAAGTGCCAAGTAAAAAAATATATTGATACTTCGGAAGGATGCAAGCGGAAGGACTACTTCGGAAGGATGCAAGCGCAGTTGGTAAGAACGGAGAATGCGAACCGCTGCGCCACCAGTGAGAAAATCGTTTAACTGAATTTTCTTGATGGTCGATAAGATTTTGAGCTCTGATGGTATATTTTTGTCACATTTATGTGGAAAATTTCGAAAACCAATTTCTCCGCCATATATTTATCAAAATAGATGAAACAAAGCTCGAAACGTATACTTTTCACCGCTTCGGAAATTGATACTCGGGAAATTTGTGAAAGTGCAATACGATGGATCGTAGCTCGTAATTTTTCCCACGGCAACCACAATCCGCACCATTTTTTTCAAAATTTTGGTAAACTCCGAGCATGTACCTCTCAGAGCAAGCATACTTTATACACACAATAAACACACATTCCAAGCGGTTGAATCTTAACTAAAATAATAATAATAACAATAATACCAATAAAAATAATGATAATTATAACGATAACGGTATGAGAGAAAGAAAGAGGGAGAAAGAAAGGAAGAGAAAGAGCTGCCAAAGGGACAAGGGTGAGGCGAAAAATTGTAAGCAATCGCGCAAAAGAACGACGAGTGGAAGGGCGGCGAAAACGAAGCCCGGGGCGCAAATAAAACAGAAAAGTGGTCAAAGGGAGAAAGCGATGAGAGAGAGAGGTAAAAATAGTGAGAAAGCATTGGCGTAGAGAGAGAAGGTTAGAGAGGGAGAAAACGCGAGTAGGTGAGGATTATAGGAATCGAGCGTGGTGCACGGCGGCCCTGCTACGTTAAAGCGTGTAATTAAGCGAATAACAGAATCAGATACGACGCCTCGCGTGAGCCCTCCCGCTGATGGTGGTTCGCGCTGCGGTAGCGTCTTGCGCTGATACAGATACAAACACACGCAGAGAGAGTGAGAAAGATTGAGAGAGAGAGTATGCTCGATATCGATGGTTTCTACCTCGGAATCGTTAACAGCCCCGGGCTGGCCAAATCCAATCCGCAATTTGCATATTACGCTATTCCTCCTACCACGGTCCCTGATGCACAGTATAATCTTGTAGATACAGCGATACGAGTCGAATAGACCACGCAGACCTGACGTATATAGAAAGAGAGATTGCCAAATGGGTGGTCCGGCTGTGACGATCTTTCCACTTGAACGGCTTTCCGCATGAAACGATACTTGGAGCGGTGACCGTTCGAGCCGTTTTCCACACTCTCCTTTTTTTACCCTATTTTTTTTAGAATTGTTGATAATAATGGTGACAATGATTTGTTTAATTATTTTCTTAATTATCTTGTTTTGTATAATTAAAAGAATAAATGTATCAATAAAGTTATTATTTAAAATAAAAAAGCGAATAAGGTAATAATATATAACAAATATGTACAAATATGTGAAATAAAAATTATTATAATATATAGTATTGTTAATTAATAAATAAGTGATATTAAGGTAGTAATAATTATAAATGAATAACGTTTATTATGTTATTAATAATTAAATTTAAAAATTTGCAAATGTTACAAAAATCGATTTTATTTTTAATAAAGAAAATTATACGTTTCAATCAATTGAGTTTTATTGTATTCACTTTTTAACAATATTCTTTGGTACAAAAAGATATTCTAGTCTGGCAAGACTAGAATTAATCGTTTGTAAAATCCTGGCCTCCTAACCTCGAAACTAACGTTGAAAAAATTCTTGAAATACGACTCGTCGATTCTCCACGCTGAGCACTTTTTTATATTCTTTTCTTTACAGTTTTTGTTTTTTTTCGAGTGGGTGTACGTGTGCTCCAACTGGATGTATGAATCCCATGGTTTTTGCTCGTTTCGGCAATATGTAATAATAACAGAGGGCGTGCAAAGCGTGACCATTTTATATATATATATATATATATATATGTACTATATACGTATATATATTTAAAAATACGAACATGGAAGATCACCGAGACTCCTCATTTGATTTACGATAATTAAACGTGACCTGACCTTTCGTCGCGCACTCTTTCGAAAGGGAGAGAGCAAGAGAGTAGCGAAATCGCAAGATAAATGTGTATAGGTATACAGGGTGTGCGAAAAATAAACGACGATATTGCTGGTTCTGACAGGCCAGCTCGTGATGATCCGGAATAACCGAATACGAGCTCAGTTGAAAAGTCACAGTTTTCGAGATATTCGCACTTTTTTTGAAACTCGTAAAAATCTCTAGCTCGAGGCAATATTGTCACGTGTCACAGCTGCAAATACGGATATCCCTTGTTCGAGTATTACTGAAAGATCGTGATATCGATAACGACCGAGTTATTAACGGATAA